>VUQG01010007.1:4313-33633 GCA_015106755.1 Etia nguti | reverse complement strand
TTTTTTTTTTTTTTTTTTTTTTTAGCTACAACAGCACAACGTAGTTGCTCACAAACTAGACTGCTTACCAGTTATCTCTCCTTGTGACTTTGGCCACTTCCTCAGAAGGTGAAGTTGAAGATTTTGAAACACTGGAAGAGATTCACCTTGCATTGCGGAGGCACAAATACAGTGGGATCCAATGGTACTTTTATGGAATGATTTGTAAATGACTGGTGTGATGAGAAGAGATTATATTGATCTAGAGATTAGCCAAATTTGAATCCCTTCACTTGAAACGAGTTAAAAATTAAAAAGGTATTACTATCAAACAATTTATATTTATTTAACTACTGGAAAAAAACCAAAGAGGTGAATGGTTTGCTCTGTGTCTGCTTGATTTCTGTATACCCTCTCCCGGTATGTTTAAATGGAAGGAAGGATACATTTGCAAGATATTGTAGTAAAATTAAAGTGCTGTCAACACATAAAGAAATGTTACTGCCAACAAGTTAACAAGTTTCCATTTCTGTTTGGCAAGAAACATTTACTATATATCTTCAGATATATAATCTATACTATAATCTTTAACTTCTCAGACTTATTAGTCCAAACTGCATGAAATCAAAGCAAAGGAGGAAAACATTTAAAAGCTTTATTGTGATCTGTTGTTTGAAGTAAAAAGCTACCACAAACCTTGGATGGAAAAATGCTGAAGGATAGAGAACCAGCTCAACAGGGAAAAGGCCTACCAATAAAAACATCAATCAATGGGTCTTTTTAAATTCTTCTTTGCCTTTTCTATCTTTTTCTTTTTTGTCTCCTTCTCTAGGTACGTCTGCTTGGAACCCACCTTTGATTCAGGAGATTGCCCACCTCTCCTGAAAATGTATATATTTTTAATTTGCACCTTTCATGACCGTTCTGCAGAGATGTTCTCATTTTAGATTTGTTCTAAATTTTACCAAAACTACGTAAGAAGACTTTTCCCTTGAAATACCAAATGGACAGTGTTTTTTAAACTTAAACCACAGCCACAGAGACCCATTTGACTATGATTTTTCACACACTCCTCGACCCTGTTTCCCTCAGTCTTCTCTACTCTCATTCCAGTTACAGCTCACCTGATACTTGTCTCATCCATCCATCACTCCCTCCTCTTAGTGAGACCCTAGAGCATGCAGCAAGCTGCATGCACATAAATGTTCAATGGCCAAGGGACCAAAGTCAGACTGAAGAGTTCAGTCAAGCAGCAAGGTCACTTTGACCTCTGCTAAAGCTGAAAGTACACATGCTCTTCTGGGATACGCTGTCCAGTCTGCAACAGTAATGACAACTTGATGAATGATGTAGCTGAGGGACATAGTGGATTATTTTGCCTTCATGCACTTCCACCAGAGAAAACCTGGCTGGCAGGTACAGGGGTTAAGAAAAGGGAGACAGGTTTGTTGGAGCTACACAGATGACAAGCCTGAAGCCGTGAACACTTTGTACCAATCATAACCCCTTCCTCTGCATTTGCACATTACAGCCAACTGTAGGTAAGTTACTTTCATGTGGCCATCTATCACAGGTACCCACAGGGACCAAGCTGACTGAAAACTGGGCTAACACAAACTGTTAACCCCATTTAAATAGTGCCAAATGTTTTAGGAACTAACCTTCCCTGAGGCGAAAGCCAAACTGGGGTAAAGACAGCTAAGAAGTCTCAGAAGCACTGAGGAATAACATCTCCAATTTATAGTCATTTGATGTTGGTTGGATCCTTTGTAATTTAGGTAAAATATAAAACTTCTAGATGTATACATATATTAATTGTATTTATTTTATTAATTCATACTACAATTTTTTTCTCCCAGGTATTTTAATTATATATAACTTCAAGGAGAGATGTAATTAACTATTTTTGTCTCTATCAGATAATTTTCTAGACTAACCAACACTTCTTTGTCTGTAAAATGTCCCAAAAATATAAAAAAAGTGGATTAAGGAACTTTTGTAAACCTCTGACCCAAAGCGACATGCTCAAAGAGCATTACATCTGAGAAAGAAGAACAACCTTAGGTCGAGTATTGTTTTGATTAAAACTCTTGGAAATATAAGATTAACAAATGAATGCCTAAGGGTTTTGGATACCTTACTCATAAGATAAAACAAATCCATTTTAACTTATACTAATCACAGTTAAAAATCTCACACCAAAATCTTGATATTTCTGGACATATGGACCTCCTCTTACAGTTGGAAGAGTTCACAGTGAGGGTTTTGACATGCACAGCAGTGAGTGTATGTGATGAGTGTGTGGAGTCACTACCGGGCTGCCGCAGAGCTTGGCCAAACACCAGCCTGACGACGGCAGCTGGAGAGTAGTGATGTAATAATCTTGTTGCCATGGAGACCAGTGGTTCCCCAGCATCTCCAAAAATTCAAGGGCGGTGGAAAGTCACTAGGCTGGCTGGCTGGCTGGCTGGGACACAGTGCTGCTGTGATGAGACGATGCACGGCCGCACATTCAGAGTAATAGCAGCTCAGTTATTAATCTACGCAGAATAAAATTTTAAAGATTTTTAGATTTAAAGATTTTTCCACTTGCTTCAAAAGAAACTATACTATAGCTCTGTATCGCATCTTTGATTAAAGACTGGGGGTTGTTGCTAAACATGCAGAGGGATTCACGATGTCTGAGGCCTGAAATAGGGCCCAGGGATTTAATTAGACGTCTGTTTATATAAGTAATAAACATTAATAAACATGAATTAATTAATTAATTAATAAACATTTTAGATGATCATCACTTTGTGATGAATGGCTTCATTCTTTAAATCCACACAAAAGCGTAACTGAAAAGTGGAAATGGGAAACAATATAAAGCAGCATATCATAATGTCTTCAGGAGCTTTTAGACATCATTTCATCTGAAGAGCTAACTTCTCCAGCTGTAAATTTTGAAAGTTAAATAATTTCTTGCCTTGACTGAGGGACATAATGAGTAATTTAAAATCTGGATTAGGAGGATTTCTGTCACCCAAAAACAACACCGGGGAGTAACTAGGTATATAATGTCATTATAATTGCATTCTTCAATGATTTTAGTCCATTTTGACATGATAGCATCACACAGTTGCTGTAGATTTGTTGGCTGCACATCCATGATGTAAATCTCCCATTCTATCAGATTACAAGGATGCTTTATTGGGTAGAGATCTGCTGACTGTGACAGCCATTTGAGTATAGTGCACTCGCTGTCATGTTTGAGATGATCTGAGCTTTGTGACATGTCACGTTATCCTTTTGTAAGCAGCTATTAGAAGATGGATACACTGTGGTCAAAAAAGATTAGCAACAATGCTCCGGTAGTCCATAGCATTTAAATGATGCTCAGTCTGTACTAAGGGGGCCAAAATGTGCAAAGCAAATATCCTGCACACTAATATATCACCACCAGCAGCTTAAGCAATTGATATAAGTCCAAATGGATCCGTGATTTCATATTTTTTGCTCTTTAAAAAAAACTCTGACCCTAAAAATCCAAATCCTTAATGTCTTCGATTCTCCAAGTGCCTTTCAAGGGGGAAATATATCCACAAACATAAGTCCAACATTCCCTATCTCTTATTTTTTGATGGGCACCTTGAAATTCTTCTCATCAGGGCTGGAAGCCAATCTAAGCAATTACATTTTCAGTGGACATTCAAATCCATATTTTATACTGTGACCATTGGAGCAGCAGTAACTGATGAAAAATGTGTCTGAAATAGATTCACTGCCAGCAGCAGTGCTAATGACAGAAGGTGGGTGTGTGTGCGCGTGTGTGTGTGTGTGTGTGTGTTTATTTTTGCTGTGTATGTGTGTGTGTGTGTGTCTGTCACTTATTCTTTATGCAAATATGTGAGCACTGACAAATGATCTTTATTGTATACTACAGCCACATCCAAAAAGAAAATGAGTGCTGTCTGTTCGGCACTGATGAATGAAGGAAACTGTTGTCATCGATCACATTTGACTCTGTGTGACATGAGTATGAGGAGTTGCTTCTCAAATGATACTAAAACCAGAACTTTTATGTAACATAATATGCTTAACTTTGCCTACTTTGCATCTGTATTTCAGTGTAAGTCAACTATTTTAGAAATTACACACACACAAAAAACCTCAATCCCTTGATGCTAGAGAAATTCTTATTCTGAAATACAGGGCCAATATGGATAACAATGTTTAAAATAAAAATCAGTAGTACATTTTTTACTTTTTGTATTTTGTTCCCCCTTTTTTTCTTTTCCCATTGAAAAGAAAGACATATCTATTGTAAAAATTTGTTGAACTGTTCAAGTCTCTGTAAGCTCTTCATCACACTAGCTTTAAACAATTAGCTGGTGCAAAATTGTTGTGACACCACAAATAAATATCAGCCGCTAACATCAGCAAATCTTATTATCTTATTTGCAGGAAGAATTATATCAATCAATAAGACCAATATCAGCTGGTATCCCAATATACTGGTGCATCCCTACTCGAATTCACAAACCACTGCACCAGCAATGGAAGTGTTGGGTCTGTAAACATCCAAAACACAAATTCAGTTTTAGCATACAAAATGCCAGAAGCTATATGTAGAGGATATCAAACCCTCTCAGTGAGTCACTCTCATGCTGTCTAACTCACTCAGAGAGAGGTGAAGAAAGGAGAAGAAAGCTCTCAAAGTGCAGACAAACCTTTGCGGAATCTTCCCTCTTGTAGTTTTAAGAAACACACGCACACTCTAAGTGGAAGGCAATGCTGAGCTGCCCTGTGCATCAGAACAGCCGCTCGCCAAGACGTCATAAGATTACAAAATAGTCAGTTAGCCATTCTCCTCACTGTTTATACTGCTTACCGTGCCAGAAGGTGTTGAAAAAACTCAGTTCATCAAAAAGATAAAAAGGAATATTAGAAGGGTGATGAAAGGAAGATTTCTGTGTGCAGAGAAGAGCAAAAGAAGGAAAGCAAAAGAGGAGGAAAAAGCGAGAGTTCTTTGACTGACACTTGACTGAAGTGTGGACTGTTCTTTGCATAGAAGTGAGCCGATGATGATTACAGTTACCCACAGTTAAAGAGGGGAAGAGCAAGAGCGGGTAAGAACAGGGGGAGCGCTTAATATTCCATGCACACACACTCTCTCCACTATAGCAAGAGTTTAAAAATAGACCGCAGATGAGCTAAAAAGAGAGGCGCCGTAGCGTATGAAGAGGGGGATCCAGACTGCTCTGGATGATGTGAAGGGGAGGGAAGTGAATGGCTTTGTCCTTCGTAACGATAATTAATGAATTGTAGATCTTTGACTTAACACATGACACTGGTATCAATGTATGCGAAATCAGAATATGCTGTTAGAAATGTATTAATTTAGTATTCTATAATATACTGATTGATATAAAACATTTAAAAGAAACAGTAAATTGGGTGCTAAGATTAAACAGACCCACATAAAATGAAGACAGTGGCAAGATCTAAATAATGGCTACTTCATGCAGTAATTTATCTTACTTTAAAGATAGGAAACATGAAAGAAAGGGAGCAAAGCCTGTCTCAACAAATTTTACAACTGATCAATACCTTAAATATTTAAACAAACAAGAAAAAAGAATTAAATAATTCTGGATTTTATTGTGGTCCGTGAGCACAATCAATCTAGTGCTCTCTCCCCTGGCCTCTGGCTGTTATCCTAAGCTAAGTAAACTATATAGAGGCTGTGTGTTTAGACAGGACTTGAGAGTCATGTAAATCATCTATTGTAACTGTTAGAAAAATGAAATTGAGATTTTTTAAAATAATTTTGATTAACTACTTTAGGACTATACCTCAGAGTAATTCAGTAATTCAATTCAGCTGAATTCAAAGACCCTACAATAATACAGAGAAAACCCCAACCGTCAGACGACCCCCAATTAGCAAACACTTGGTAACAGTGGGAAGGAAAAACTCCTTTTTAACAGGAAGAAACCTCTGGATTAACCAGGTTCAGAAAGGGTTAGCCATGTGCCGTGACTGGTTGGAGTAAGGAGAGGAAGACAGAATAAAAGACACACTGTGAAAGAGAGAAAGACTTTAATAATGATTAATGATTAAATGCAGACTGGCGTATAAACACAAAGAGAGAGAAAAGAGGTGAGTGAAGAAGAAATGCTCTGTGCATCAGAGGAAGCCCCCAGTGGCCTAGGCCTATTGCAGCATAACGGAGGGAGGATTCTGAGTCACCTGATCCTGATCAAAAGGAAAAGTTTGAAGACCAATTTAAGAGAGTGTGTCTATCTCTCTCTAATCCAAACTAGGAGCTGGTTCCACAGAACAGGGTCCTGGAAGCTGAAGGTTCTGCCTCCCATTCTTCTTTTAAATAGCCTAGAAACCTCAAGTAAGCAGAGTGTGAAGTGTAGGATTTATACTAGAGCAGGATTTATACTTGAAAGTGCATCGGTGTAGATTTATTTATTTACTGAATTACGTTAATCACAATTTTAAAGATTTATTAATGTGTTTTAGTAGGCTATTAAAGATTTACAACGACATAATGGATTTTGCAGTTACTGAGCTCACTAAATTATATGATGTTAAGGGAAAATGATCTGATCAGAGGGCTGATTTTACTAATGGGCAAAAAAATCCTTTATCTCTATGCAAACAACAACAGAACTGAAAACAATAAAAGGATTTTATATTGCAGAAATATCTAAATTCAGAGTTAATAAATGCCATGGAACCAGGGGAGCAGCATTTCTCTTCCAAAGCCTTGTAAAAGATTCATAAGCCTAGATACAGTTTATATCAGTGCAAACTGCAGCCAGAGTTTTGCTCTTTTCCCAGCTGATCTCTTGAATAAAAATCTCAATCCAGCCATCTGAAGGACTGAAGTGATTTTTTTAACTTCTGCTCTTTACTTCTATTTTCCTAGAAGACATGTCCACTTACATTCATATTACTGTGACTAAAAGTCGCATGTAACTTTTATGATTCTGAAAAAAAGAAAGCATGCCGAATTATCTTTTAAAACAACGAAAAAAAAAATAAAAATTTCCCCACCAGAGGAAGATGCTTTCTTTTGGCATTGTGTGCCTCTCTGTCCAGCCCAATGGTTCACAGCATGAACTTGTTTTTCTTTAATATTTGGTTTAATGAAAAAAAAGCATGCTAACATATTTAATTAGATCTGCACATGCTTTAGCTGCTTCAAAATAAAAGTCTTTGAGTATTTTGTTAAAAAACAAGAAAAAGCCATTTAAAAAAACACTAGCATGGTGATTGGGTGACTGGTATAAATGTTCGCATTATATTTTGTTTTAAGGATTATAGACTGAAATGTTAGCACACTCCTAATACTATTAGGAGGTATAACTGCAACTACAGGTACACTACAATAGTTTATTCAGCTTTGTTATATTGCAGCCACTGCAAACATTTAGCTGATGGAACACAGATGATTTCCCAACAGCAATGCTGGCTGCCAAAAAGGAAAAAAAAACAAAACGGTAATGTGTATTTCAGGATAACAACACAAACTAGAAGCTAGATCCCTACTAGACGTTTGCTGAACCTGTCAGTTTGGAAAAACTGCAGTCTCAGAACATATACTGTCCACAGTACCTTACATACTGAGAAAAACATATATGGCCACGTTTTCTAAATTTCCACATTGAAAGGTATTATAAATAAACATAATAAATGACATCCATGAAGGTTATTTTAGTTGAAATATTATGCACAGTATTGTTATACATCAAAAAATGCATTAAAAATTGTATCTGTCTCAATTTTTGTCAGGCCACAAATAAAAAAAAAGAAGTAAATATTGTAAATAAGTGTATGAATACTTGTTGCATGCTGACTCTTATACCTTAAGTAATACAATATTAACACTTTGTATTTTATTTGCTCACTTCAGTATGTTCCTGTATGCTTAGTGATGCAACATGCATATTTGAGATTTCATTTTCATACATGATCAGACTGCACTGAATACTGTGTGGCTTCCACCTCTACCCTTAAACTGGTCCTGTGAATTGACAAAAAAGAGAAGAAGAGCACACCATCATCTCAAAGTATGGCACAGACAAGCGCATATTCCCAAGAGACGGTAAACAAGACAGCTACAATACAAACACATGCACCACAAACCACAGCACACAGTCAATAATTACCTCACAGACCGAGGCCCTCTTAGTTAGTTAACTAACTTGCATGGATATGTACAGCCTTAATACTCATTGGTGCACCTGCAACAGGCATCTCAGCCCAAAGAGATGCAAAATTCAACATATACATAATGTTCACTTAAAGGAAAAATGAATAACTGACGGACCTAAAATCAATCTTTTACCATTTTGAGTGATCTCTGCTGTTGCTTGACGCATCGCTAATCATTTTGCATTTTCATTTTGTCTCTGCAACAAAGTAATTAGCACGCACAGTGTTACCCAAGTGAGAATCCCAAAGTCATTATAATGATCCTTATGGTGCAAGTCTCCATTCTCCTTTGTCCAGTGTAAACCCTCCATTCTGAAGCACTTGGATGCACACAAGCAAACACAGACACACAAACAGAGGATACTGTTGTCTGCAATCTGCAGAGCCAGCAGCCCTCCAACGGGATGTCAGCATCCACGTGTAATTAAAGCTCTATGCCTTTTGTTTATGAGGCACCCTTCACCAGTGGACACCAGCAAAATCTTTTGTGCCATCTCTCATTAATGCAGAAATTCACACAAACATTGAAAAGAAGAAAATCAGATACGCAAATAAAACTGTTTAGCAATGACACACACACAATTACACATCAGAAACACAGGCAAAGAAAAGACACACACACACACTAATACTCACACTGGCAATTAAGAGCACCTCGATGAAAACATCATCAGTATGATGATTAAATAGGGAACTGAATCATGAATAAAACATTTGACCCATGTCTGAGCAAAAATCGCAACAGAACGATTTCCGACATCAGTGAGGCCAACATCAGCGTGTTCAGAATTGCCACTGTGCCTCAGCTCGCCCTTTCAAGAAACATTCTCAACTCCACAGCAAGCCCCTGCATTTCCAAAACAAGCTTTGTCTCCCCTTTCAAGTTTGACATAAAAGGAAAGACAAAAGGGGAATAGGAGCACCAGAGAAGACTGCGGCGAGAACAAGAGACTGCTCTCTCATTTCTGTAAAGTCTTAAAGATTTCCCTGCTGTAAAGTCTGTGCCAGGGTGAGAAGATTTCTTTGTGGTTCTGATATCAACTAGTGTTGAAAGGCTAATACACATCCATTCTGCTAATCTTCAGAGCTCCCCTTTTTCTTCTTTGTGAAGATGTGGGATACAGTACCGCTAACACCTAACTGTAGCTGCAGCCAAACGCTGCAGATGGAGAATCCACTAATTGAGTAATGTGCAAATGGGTGTTACAAAGAGACAGACAGAGGAAATTGCGAAAGTGAGAAACATCCATTTCCAGACCATCACCTTGAGGGTGTTTGCAGTCTCATGGGAATCGTAGTACATAATCCCTGAGCTACAACTGCTCCTATACATGCAGAGGGGTGATTTAGTTTGGGTGGTTACAGTCTGTCTGTTACTCAGTTCCCCACATTATACCATAATCTTATTGATGCCTCCCGAATACGACAGGAAAATTACTTAATTATGTTTCAGCTGCATAATTAAAATTAGCAACATAGGTGTCTTCTATTCACACTATATTATGCAGATCATTTCTAACGCCAAGCATAACTATTATAATTAAACTGATGAATCTCACCCTGAGTCAATATTGTATTGACCTACAATCACATTGGCATTCTCTTATGTTTTATTGAGAATTAAGCACACCTCGGCTGTGTCAGCAGGCCTCAGAAACACTCATATTTACTGCCTCCCAACAGTGAACAGCTCTCTACACCTTTTCTCATATTTTTATTCCTGCATGCTTCAAAGGCATCAGCAAAAGACGCGCCAGCTCCCTGAGAGACATAAATCACCACCGTGAGAAAGAAGCAGAGAATAAATATAGTGTATTTCATTTTCTGGCATTCTGAGTGTGATAGGTATGTGGATAAAAAAACCCAACTGTGGTTTTTTTTTTTGTTTGTTTGCTGTCTATTATGTACGAATGCCAGACATTAAAATAACGCAGATATGCCAGACCATGTTACCGACTCCATGATACTGTACAGATGGTGCATTCCATTTACCTTTGAAGTTGGATCCCGAGTTGCAGTTCCAGTGTAGGTAATGCAATGAAAAATGTGGTTTATTGTCCCTCTTAGCAAGGTAGATCCATTCATGCATCTCAAGCAATACAGCACAATGCTTGTTTTTGGGACTTAAAAACACCACTACAGCACATTTATGGACAAAGCCTGGTCAGTGATCCATGTATGACTTATTCAACCAGTCACAAATACACAACAGTGGCAGTACAGATTAAAAGTTTTAAAGTTTTACTACTGTTCACAGCTACCATTTTGAATTAAGCTGGGGTTGGTAGGACTGCTTCAACTCTACCATTTGGAAATTTAACTTTAGCAGGTGTTCCAGTTAAAGATTATCACTGGGAACTTGGAAATTCTGACCTTTGGCTTAGGCTTGAGCACAGTGCTACCATGCTTCAGTTTGCTGTCATACTATAGCATGCTAGTACTGTCTGAAACAGAAGCTGTTTTAATTCTTAAAACCTTCAGCTTACCATCAGTATAACCACCAGTAATTGCCAATATATTTGCTGACATGTGTGCAACACAACTTTCTCACACCCAGGCACCCTTCTAGCAACAAGCAGATAGTTTATCTAGAACAGAGCTACAACATAGTGCTTTAACAGTAGGCTACATACTAACCTCCTCATTACAAAAAAGTAAAATAAGTAAAAGTCATCCTATGATGAACTCTGCCAACAGACAGTGTATTGGCTCAATTACCCAACCCTCACAGGGATGTCAACAGTTTTGCTGGAATTTGGTTAAGGACCAACATATGGACATCCAGATGTTCACATTGTGGTAAAAAAAAGTAACTTGTAAACACTGAATGTTGCAAAATTTAACATCAGTCTACCCCAAGAGTTCATTGTGAGTCAAAGAACTGGACTAACCAAAGAAGTGGCCATTTCTATAACCATGCTGCTAGCGTAGATAAAAACCAGGGTGCCCCATGTATGAAACAATGGCTGTAATTTCTAGTCTTGAGTAAAGTGCCTCTACCATCCTATCTGCTGTGTCATGTATAGAATGTCTTTGCTGCGATGTTTACTGGTGTCAGGTTCACTCAGGCCAAGCTCATTAATCTGCTCAGCTGCAGTGCTACTGGCTGAGAGAGGACAGGCACAGAGTAGAAGTGGGGAATGAAAGTGAGACAGAACAAAGAGGGGATTTTACAGAATTTAGGGGGCAGGCAAGAGACAAAGCACAAAAAAGGGGACCAATGAAAGATACTTCAAACGGGGCCGAAAGAACAAGACTGATAAAGAGACAGAGGACAAAGAAAAAAGAGTGTTAGAGCATCGAAAGTAAGATTTGTTTTACTATAAGGCTCTTTTCAGATGTTTTTATACAACAAGTCCAATGGCATAACAAAGACAAATGCTTTATGTGTACTGGAAAATTCTCCTTTTACTACTTGTGCAACTCATGCATCACATTAAGTACGCTGATTTCATCAAATGCCTCCAGTGTCAGTGTTAAAACATGAGGTGCAATCAAGAAGACCCAAAACTATATCTAGAAAAACTAAAAACTTCACTGTATCTCAGTATGGCTGTTATCATATTCAAGGTCAGAATGGAACTTCCAGGGAACGACTCGAACACGGCAGATTGAGAGCAGTGTATAGCTGCTAAAGGAGACTAACCTGAAGGGGATAGCAAACAAATTGAAATCAGGTAAAATGTTTCAATTTTATAGTCACGGTCACTTTTTGATCACACCTTATACAAATATTGGTTAGCCAGTGGGGGATGAGCTCCGTGAAAAGCAACCTGAGAGCCAACAAGAGCTACAAAACTGTTTTTTAGGAGAGTCTCAGTTTTGGATGAAAAAGATCTGTCCCTGTGCAATTTACTTTATGATTAATTTTCGCATACTGAATTCTCTTCTCTGATTCTTAATAAAAGTTAATGATATTAAGCTTCAGTTACCTGCTGGTACTGGTGTACACAAAGAATATCCACTTTTCAATTAACTGCGGAACAGTACATCACTGGTTAAAAGTTTATGTGAGCTGCTGAGCAGTTGTGGCATACAATATATAAATCGGATGGTTTGAATCCTAAAGCAATCTACTATGGATTATGGTTTACATCTAACTAAGACAATGAATCAGCCTCTTAATCAGAGTTACCCTGACTTCACTGGAGTCCTACACGTTAGTGTCAGTGCCAACACCCAAAGTCCCAGCATAAAAGCACACCAAAGCCTTGAAGGCTCATTCCATCAATTCCGCACATTATGGATTAACATGTTATTTAGCAGTTTGCCTTCTCATCAGAAAGACATGTCAGCAGGGTGGCACATAGCTGGCAGTGAGACAGATAAGCAAGAGCTCTGTTTAAAGCACATCCTACTTTTATTCTATATTAAGCCTTTACAGGTTAGAAATAAATCTACTTAGAAGGGCAAAAATCTTTCCCTGAATGTTATGCTTGTGCTTTTTTGGCCATCAGTTGAATTTATATCTGTATATTTTGTAACTATATGTTCAATAGTATATCCCAAACACTCATCAAAGGAGACCTACATGCTGGGTTTTTCTTTTACCACCTCTGAAGGTGCTACGTGAAGCGCCATGAGCTGTTATGTGAAAACAAAGCTATCAACAGTTTTTCATTGTTAAGTTGTCCAAAAATAAAGACTGTACACCTCATTTAGCTCTTTTTTAACATCTGGGAGCTTCCGAATTCAAGCACAGTTCTGTTATCTCCAGCTGGCAGATCCAACAGAGCTGAGACTGAAAGCTCTGATCAAAGACATTTTGACAGGAGTGACAGGATCCGTCTTGCACCAGCTGATCTGATGCGCAAACATTTGCAGAATGCACAGTCCAAATTCAAGGCTGGTTAGTTGTCTATTGAATCAATGAAGTCCCAGAAATTTGGTCAGATTTGTCCAGGGCTGTTCAATTAGGGCAAAACCCATGATTACCATTATATTCATCAGTAACTGTCATCTCAATTACAAGAATACAGCCCCTGAAATGAACAAGAATATGAAACAATAAGAATGGCATTTTTAAAAAAGAAACAAAAAAACTTGCACCACATTTTTTCTGAACAAAGTATTTTAGTACCTACTGGGTTGACTGCTATGACATTTTGCACAGACATTCAGATAATGAATCATTACGTGATCCTGTAGCTCTTCCACAAGGGCCGCCATGAGGTTTATGTCTGTGCTTTTCGGTGAAATATCTTGATGGAGTGCCATGAAATATTAATATTTTTACTACCAGAAGCAGTAATATGCACAATGGCATTAGCACTGTTGCTTCACAGCAAGAAAGTCCTGGATTTGAATCCACTGGTCAGCTGGGACCTTTCTGTGTGTAGTTTGCTCGTGCTCCCTGCGACTGTGTGGATTATTTCCAGGTACTCAGGCTCCCAAACCCAAAAACATGCTTGTTAGTTTAACTGGTAATTCTAAATTGCCCGTAGGTGTGAATGTGAGGATGAGTGGTTGTCTTCTCTCCTTGTGTTATCCCTGTGATAGATTGGCGACCTGTCCAGGGTGTACCCCACCTCTCAATCTATGACAGCTGGGATAGATTCCAGTCCCACCATGACCATGAATTGGATTAACCGAAGAATACAAATGAAATTTTAGCACAGCATAAGTGCTTTGACTATTGTTTGTCCTCAAGGTACAAACTGAAAACAACCTGAAACCCAAACCATTTGGGAGCTAAAGTATAATATTTATCAAGAGTGAATCAATACCTGCTGTAGTTCAGTGTATGAAGACCATTTATAAACGTGCCAGTTTTACTAAAGAACAATCATTTAACACCAAATTGATACTCTGAATGCTTCAGTGCCTTCTGGTCTCTTGTGAGATACTAACAAATTCATAATTTGCTATTTTTCTTATGTTTTAGTGTGGAACCTTGATGAAGACACCATAATCAGTAGAGGCACTTGCATGTATTCAAACAGAATATAACAACCTCTACTCAAATTCTAGCAGCGTATACCAAGAGGAAAAGAATACAAGTGCACAGAGACCACTTCGGAGATGACGGCAACCTATTTCAATAATGCATTCACAAGCAAACAAGGCGAGCTTCTTCCAAGTTGCGCATTTGGCTGCATTACAACAATCCTAATTTCATTAGTGACTTATCCAGGGCTTGAGTTGGTGCCAGGTGACTGAGTCACTTAATCACAGTGATGAGGTACCTTTCCTTACATCACTGCATTTCTATCATTCATCTGGCTTTCAATCACTAATATATACATATTTTGGTTCACAACAGGAATATTAATTTAGAGCAAATGGCTCACAGTATTTAACTCCAAAAATTAACTGGCTGACTGCTGGATGATATTTGCTTAACTGTATGTGTGAGTGAATTACATAGCTTATATTTTCATAGAATAATCTCATGAAATGTAACTCAGTGGTTTGTGAGCCATTGGATAATTTATTCTGCTGTTCTGTGTTGAGACACTGCTTATTACTAGTGCTAGACCGTGGCTGTTTAACCACACTCCCTGACTACAAAATTCAAAGGCATCCAGGGTATAACTGCCAAACAACACGTAGATCCAAATAATCCCTGTATTTGTACACCTCTTTAATTACAGTGATTAATTCAGAAGAGTAAAGAAGCCGACACAGATACTCACGAGCTAAGGCTAAATCCAAACCAGAGCAACACTGTCAATATATTCTGGGACAAAAATAATAAAAGGCAAAAGATGCACATAAAGGAAACCGGTCAAGCAATAGTAATCTGAAATTCGAAGTTTAATATAAACCTATTCTTTTTAATGTATACTGCAGATCAACTGCAAGGTAACTGAAGCATCAAGACATTGCAGATGGGAGGAAAATGTAATTCAAAGCAGTCAATCAACAGTGTGGCTCACTTACTTTAACAGGTTTTAAAGATTAAATCCCTGTCCTATCATTTTATTGATTTGGACAATCATGCCTGTACTGTTGAGTGCTCTGGATAAAATACTATTATTATTTTTTGTAATACTGAATGAAGAAACTATTCAACCTCTTATTGATTGGATAGAGTGATCCAGCAGGTAGAGGGGATCTGCTTATTGTGGATTGGTGATTCGATCTATGCTCCTCCTCTTCACGAGCTGTCTTACATAAGTACCTAAAATTACTCCCTTTGGTTAGGGCAATGCCTTGCATCGTAGCTTGCCACCATCAATGTGTTTGTGGGTAAATTCAACCATAGGGGGCCACAAGCGAGTGTACTTCTAGTGCTCGAGCCCAGATAAATGGGAAGGGTTGTGTTAGGAAGGACATCCGGCGTAAAATCACTACCAACTCAAACATGCGGATCATCAAGAATGTGATTTCCAGAAGGAGCGAGGGTCCAGAATGCAGGACGCAAAGGTGGGATTCAAAAAAATAAATGACGAGCCATTTATTAGGTTGAAAAAAACTCTTAATATAAGTCTAAGACAGAGTCCAACTAAAAAAAATACAAAGAACAAGAACACACAGGGAAAGAGGCAGGCAGGGAAACAATACTACACAATAACCCAAATATGTAGACTTACATTTGTAAATAGAAACATGAGGTAATCAGAAAGAGTGAATACCGCTGGAGAAAACAAGGCGAACAGAAATCAAGATAACGAGAAAAGGGGGAAAGAAAACTACATACAGAGCACAAGAGGACACAAAGGACTACCAAAATAAAACAGGAAGCTACCAAAATATGAGGACAAACACAGCGACGGAGACAGTCACAGGACATGAGGAACACAGAGGGAGCAGGAATAAACTTAAAAACAAGGAATCAAATATGAATAATGAATTAACAATAAACAGAAACCCATTAGTGAGCAAGAACAGAAGACTCTAATAACAAGCGATAATAATGATGAAGAATCTATAATAAATAAAATAAATGATAAACGATAAAGAATCTATACAAACATAAGATAACAAGACTTGAAAGTCCTGTAATATGAAGAACTAAATTGAAGGGAAAACTCTAAACAAGAAACAAGCTCAAATATAAGACATACTTAAACACAAATGAAAACTAAACCTCAAAAGAACTCAAAAACCTGCATCCAAGACCCAAGAACCATGACACAGAGAAGTGGACAGATGAGATTAGGCAGGAGCCTCCGTGGACTATGATGTTTGCAACATTTGTATCTTCTGTAAGGCGCAGGTAGCAGAGACCCCGAAGAGGTGGAGGTATGCTCTGGAGAGAAGAGTGTGTGTAAATGAGCGGAATACAGGTTTAACAATGAAGACCGAAGGAGTAGAGTCAGTGAACTTGTACAAGTTTAAGCATTTGGGGTCAACCATCTAAAGCAACAGGCTGCACAAAAGAGGTGAAGGGGTGATTTGTGACAGAAAGATAGGAGCAAGAGTGCCAGAAGGCTTACAAGATGGTAGTGAGAGTATGGTTGTGAGATAATGGCACTAATGAAAAATGGGAGGCACAGGTGGTGGTGCAACAGTCGAAGATGTTAAGGTTTTCATTGGGAGTGACCAGGATGGACAAGATTAAAAATGAGTACATTAGTGGGATAATTCAGGTTGAGCAGTTTGGAGCAAAAATTAGAGAGACAAGGCTGAGATGGTTTGGACATGTGCAGAGGAGGGATAGTGGACAAAGGATGTTGAATATGGAGCTGCCAGGCATGAGGAAAAGAGGAAGACCTCAGAGAAGATTAATGGATGCAATGAAGGAGGACATCTGGAGGATTTGTGTGACAGAGGAAGATGCCAGGGATAGGATGAGATGAAGGCAGATGGTTCATTGTGGCAACCCCTAAAGGGAACAACCAAAAGAAGAAGATGAAGAAGAACAGGGTAAAGTGGATAAAATCATAAATCCAGTCAATTTATGTTTGGCCAAAGATCACTAAAAATAAAAGGACCGGTTCCAGTAATACTAAAGCTAAGTTTCTCAGGTTATACAAGCTATACCTCCCCATATATACTATCAGTCAAAAGTTTGGACACACCTTGTCATTTAATGGTTTTTCTTTATTTTCACGACTGTTTACATTGTAGATACTTTGACAGCCAGTGGTGTGGTCTCCCTATTCCTTGTCACATCCTTTGAGCCAGGTTGTGACAATATATACTGAAGGCATCAAAACTATGAATGAATTCATATGGAATTATGTACTAAAGAAAAAAGTGTGAAATAACTCAAAACATGTTTTATAATTTAGATTCTTCAAAGTAGCCACCCTTTGCTTTGTTGGCAGCGCTGCAAACCTTTGGCCTTCTCACAATGAGCTTCATGATGTAGTCACCTGAAATGGTTTTCTCTTCACAGGTGTGCCTTGTCAGGGTTGAGACCATCAGTTGTGTTGTTCAGAAGTCATGTTGGTACACAGCTGACAGCCCTATTCGACAGCAGTTAGAATTCATATTATGGCACGAACCAATCAGCTAGGTAAAGAGAAACGACAGTCCATCATTACTTTAAGAACTGAAGGTCAGTCAGTCTGGAAAATTGCAAAAACTTTGAATGTGTCCCCAAGTGCAGTCGCAAAAACCATCAAGCACTACAGCGAAACTGGCTCAAATGTGGACCGCCCCAGGAAAGGAAGACCAAGAGTCACCTCTGCTGCTGAGGATAAATTAATCTGAGCCACCAGCCTCAGAAATCGCAAGTTAACAGCACCTCAGATTAGAGCCCAGATAAATACCATACATAGTTCCAGTAGGAGACACATCTCTAGATCAACTGTTCAGAGGAGACTGCATGAATCAGGCCTTTATGGTCAAATAGCTGATAAGAAATCACTACTACGGAAAAGCAATAAGCAGAAGAGATTTGTTTGGGCCAAGAAATACAAGGAATGGTGTGATGGTGTGGCGATGCTTTGCTGGTGACATTGTTGGGGATTTCTAAAAAAAATGGAGGCACACTGAACCAGCATGGCTATCACAGCATCCTGCAGTGACATGCCATCCCATTGAGTTTGCATTTAGTTTTAGGACATTGACCCCAAACACACCTCCAGGCTGTGTAAGGGCTATTTGACCAAGAAGAAATGTGATGGAGTGCTGTGCCAGATGGCCTGGTCTCCACAGTCACATGGCCTAAACCCAATCAATATGGTTTGGGTTAGAGTTATTTCCCACTTTTTTCTTTTCTACATAATTCTATATGTATTCATTCATAGTTTTGATGCCTTCAGTGAGAATCTACAATGTAGACAGCAACGAAAATAAAGAAAAAACATTAAATGAGAAGGTGTGTCCAAACTTTTGACTGGTAGTGTAGCAATAGTCACTCTGAGCACAGTGTTTCTAAACAGCTGAATTCAGCTGAACCAATGTCTTTCTATCTTGGCTAAATCTAAAGTAAATCTTAAGCAGCCTGTAGAGAAGTGAATTTGACCTTTTAGCCTTTAAAGTAAGTCTCAGCTGTAATGAAAAGGGGAGCGCTGGATTTATTACACAATATAACTAAACATAAAATCCAATTAACTGCACAGCTCTACATGTCCATTAGGTTACTCCCCTCTGCACGGCCATTGCTACCTTTAAATGCTGAAATTTTGCTTTTCAAAACTATCTCAAACTTTTCCTGATGGGGTTCATAAGAAACAGGTGGCCCAGTCCTAATCCTGTGGTTACTGAACTTGGTATTCTTTAAAAATTTGGGGCTTTCAGCACCCCCTTCCACCTTTTCATTACAGCAAACATTTACCTTCTTCTTAAGTTTTTCCTTCATAAACTGCTCAGTCATGAGCTGAGGCTTAAACCTTTGTGGATGTAAGACATCTGTGAATATAATGAAGGGCAGTCTTGTCAGAACAGGACAGATGAGTGAACATGGTTCTCCCTGTTCTTCAGTTTGATTATACCGTAGGCAGGCCTAGCCAACTGACAGGCAAAGTTAGAAGTCCATGTTAAAAGAACAGGACACCTTCACCTTCTCCTATTCCACTTTAGCTTGTCTTCACATTGAGAAATTCTCCCAATTATGGAGGTTGTATCTCCCAGTGTTCCCAAAAGATGTGATTTCACTCTAACAGCAGTTGTTAAAGGTGTAGGATAATTGAGCTAAATGGAGAATGTGACCACTGGGCCCCACGAGGACCCTTTATTCTGGGCCACCTCTGTAAGGTGGGCCAGGAAAGGACAGCTACCATCCACTCTCAATTTCCCTGAGCCCACAATTATGTCATCCTGCACTAAGGACACTGTAATGTCCTTTACTCTGATGCAAAATGAAGTGAACACCAGTGTTTATTTAGCTTTAGAGATGCTTTGTGTAAAACATAATTAATAGAGTTTCCTAAATATTGCATTCACCCATTCGGATGTCAGCAAATAAATGGCATTGTTGTTGTGAACAATAGACGATTGATTAAGCCGATGATCCTATTTATGTCTCCATTTAGACCAGTTGTGCTTCATCAAGGGCCCCATAGTGTGAAATAATGGCGTATGTCATTATTTCCCATGCTGGAAATAATGACATACTCCAAAAGAGAGCTAATCCTTCTCAATACAAGCTCCACTAGAAATTAGGCATTCTGTCCCTGCTGTGTGGTTTCAGTTGCTAAAAGGATGGGATCAGCATATCTTGACAGCCAAACATTTTGAATCACGCTCAGGGGAAGGAGCTGCTTAGAAGTCAAAGGGGAAAAAGTACAGGCTGAAACTAAGAGAAAGCACAAAGCACACCATGTCGTCCCCACACGTTGCCAAAGGCAAAAATCTACATGGTGTTTTGCTTGTTAAACAGTGATGTTAAAACTCACTCAGGTAAATTGGTAAGCTGGTCAAAAGTCAATTCATCTACAAAGCGCATCATTTTCTCTCAAAATTAATGTGTATTGAGCTATGAGGACAGCCTCAAAGTCATCTAAACAAGTACTCACCAACATGCTACACAAAAAAAACAGAATAATTTGAATGAAAAAAATTCATGTTTCTCCCAACTTGTTGATAATGCTGATTTTTTTACAGATAGGAAAAGACCTGACACTGACAAAATCCCCATTTTATCTGTCCCCTGAGCGCCGCCACTTTAAGTTGTTACATGCTGAAAGCCTTGCTTTGCCTTTGCTGTCAGATCATAGAAATGAGCAGGTGTTGATGGCCTTTCTCTGCTGTCATCTCTAATTCAGCACCGCTGGAATCTCTTCCAGTAAGAGGCATCAAACGCACCTCCAGCAAATCAAAGACCAGGTTAGACGACGCACAAATCATACTTTATAATGATACAGCAACACAAAAGACACGAACACACACACACTTGATTTACAAAGGAGGTAGTGCACATTAATCACTTACTCTTATTCCTGCATTCACTCATTATAAACAAACTGTGCACTTATTGACTGTAATCATGTTTTGCCTTTATTCGTGCCAATTGATTTTTTTAAAGTAACTTAAACTAAAGGAAACTTTGATTTTAATTTTCTTACAATCTCAGTTAATGATGCAAAAGTACACAACAGAAAAAAAATGGCCTCTGTCTTTTACCTTTTCTATAAGATAAGATTTACTGAAAGCCATGTATTTGTCAATTATGTTCAAATGTTTAAAAATTCAAACAATTTCTAGATCGTTAAGGTTTGTGCTGCAAAACTCTTTGAAAATGTAAATATGATACTCTACAGATTTGGGAAAGAATATTTCTGTGTTAAAGCTGACTCGGGTATAAAAGACTTTCTAAATGGCTTAAAACAACAACCACAAATGCAAAAATGTATGTACATTCCTCTCATCACTACTAAGTGTCAGTTTATCAGCCAAACATGAGGTCAGTCTGAAGGTCAACCACCTTTGGGACTATGACACCTGAGTTGGTACACTAACTATAAACATGATTAGTATATAAACATCTAACAGTCTGTGATAAAACCAGACTGGCTGATGTAGCTAAAGAATCTAGAAATCCTGACTGACTCCTCCACTGAAATCGTTCAAGATCAGATTATCCAGATTAGTTTTATAATGCATTCAAATCAATGCATGCAAAAAGCTGTCAAGAACAACAGCTGATGCTGATATTTTATTTTGTATTTATTTAACATTAGGGTATTCCTTCTGTTGGCATTTAGAGTCATCTGGCCATCCTTGATATTTGCTACGCAATGCACGAACCACATGCGCTCATCGTGGCATGTCCACACAGGTATCTCTCTGACGAAAGCTTAACATCCGCAGCTCCACAATGACAGGCTGCACCATGAAACATACAATCAGGTGTGATGTGAATATGATTGGACCTGCGTTAGATGACACCTCTAATAATCTGAATATTTCCTGCAAGCATCACATTGAATGTGACGGGCGAGCGGAGGAAACGTCACTTTACCTGATCGCCACCCTGTTACGTGTCAAAAGCACGTCCTCCGCAACAAGGTGATTTGAGAAACAGGAAATGTTGGTCTCCACTGACCTGGATCGTGCAGGTGTACTCCGAGTCGTCCAGCAGCCTCACGGTGCAATTGCATTCCCTGTCCAGACTCCTGATGCTGCTGCTCATTAGCCGGCTCAGCATCTTCTCGATCGTCTGCGAACGGGACCACAGAGAGGTGCACACAGCACATACATACAAGTTTATGTTCTGAGGCGTTAACGGCGTCCCTGGTCTTTGCTCCAACACCTGGTCAGCGGCAGCGCGTGTGCAGACAGGCGGCGGTGGTGCATCGTTTTATTAGTGTGTGAGCGCGGGCTGAGCGAGGTGCTGCGTTTCTCCAGTCAGTGCTGCTGTAGCTGCTGCTGCTGCTCCTCTCTGGTCCGGTTAAACTATCACCCCCTCACCACACCTTCTCCCCCTGTCTCCGCGCCGTTGCCATGCTGCTATCAATGGTGCTGGGCGGGCTGGTTGATGAATGGCGAATCTGTCAGCCAACAGAGCGGTAACTGATTCTGCCTTTGCAGAGTTAAAAACAGAAGTCGAAATTCCGATAGGCTGCCGCAAGTCGTGACTAAATCCACATGGAATAATAACACAGCTTCACAAGTAAAACAACAGGCAGGTGCTTTGTCCTGTTGTAGAAGTTGCCCAGTTAAATCAAGTTGATAAACGAATAACTAAAGCCATAAAAAAAGAAATGCGTCAGCTGAACATTCCCGAAACATACTTACGCTCAACGTCACGCCTCACGTGCCAAATTCTCCAGTTAATTTATTATTATTTGTACTAAAATGGATATTTCCGACAGAACGTGAAGGCAACAGCATATTTTAGCATTCAATCCGCTTCACCTCCACAGGTTGGTTTCCAGTCTTAAATTATGTAGTCAGAGAGACGCATTGCTTATATATGATGAAACTGTTAAACTCAAATGCACTTTGTTTATCAGAAAGTAGAATGTATCTGTGCTTCTGCCAGGCTATTTTTAAATGACAAGTTATTTTCTCTTCACATTATATTCCTAATTTTATGCCCGAGTGCGACCCAACATAATTCTTTGATTGGCATGCCTTGCTCACGAGCAGCGGAGGACAGGCGGTATTTATTATCCTCCAACTGATCAGCTTATTGTACAGAGACAGATCTCGGCTGGATGAGTTTGGTCCAACCAGAAAACAGAAAACTCCAATTTCTTCAACCACGTCTCTCTTTGGGGGTCCTTAATGGTAATTACAATGCGGTAACGGGGGAAACAGGGCCCTAGTCCTTTGTATTGTGGCTGGATACAGTTTCCAAAATACTCCCAGTGGTAGGAAACGAGTGAACGTTCACGTATTTTTAGACCTGTATGATGTTGTACGCATTTACGGCCGGATTTTTTTAAAATAATCACGAAGCCACATATTTTTCTTACATATTCGAAAAGAAACTCATCTGCCGTGACATTGTTTCACAATGCCGTGACCCGGATTCGAACCGGGGTTGCTGCGGCCACAACGCAGAGTACTAACCACTATACGATCACGGCGAGCTACGATGAGCTGACGGGTTTAGAGAAGCAGAAACGAGGTGTCTTTAGTAAACCTTCCCTCAAACTTTTTCATATTGGTTTTATTGTTCGTGATTGAGATAAGCTTCAGATATATGATCCAAATAAGCAATATACACACACACATTACACAACTTTTAATAATTATCGGCAGCAAATGGAGTTATTGTGACATTATAAGAGCATAACTTCGGTTATTGTCTGCACGACGTTACCACCTGGTGGATAAACCGACAAACTGCTGCAGCTGCACCACGTGTGGTTTTGCTAAGCCTCCTCTGGTTGGCTGCCCTTGCTGCAGACGTAACACGTCTTCCTGTTTTGTAACACTCTGAATGTGATTGTTACCAAACACTGAATTTTTCAACAGCAGTTGATCTGAATCGCGCAGAGTTGAAAAGCCCCAAGAAGGTAAAGTTTTTCTTTTTTTGGCTTGTAATGTTTGAATGTTATCATATGCTATAGTTATCGTACGGTTGATTTGTTGCATTGCATGTTAGTTGCAGTTTAGGGGTTTCTGCAGGTTTTGCCGCTGAAGTGTAAATTTAAGCGGATGCTCAGAACTTCCAAGAAATCATCATGCATTCCTTTCAAGTTGTTTTGTGAAACGTATTGTTGTTTTGTTTGTTTTAAGATTTGTGCTGTGTTTACCGTAGTTTTAAAGATCTTAGTCGTTTACATTTCTGTGGCTTCTGTGTCTGTATAAGGATGTGCTTTTCATTAACTGAAATTTATGAGGTGAAGGGGAGGAATGGATGTTAACCACCAGCATCAGTTCCTTTAAAATTTTTAGTTTATGTGACGCTTTATCACTAACTTGATGTTTTGGTGCCTTTTGTTTATGATTCACGTGTTCGCAGGTATGGCTCACACGTGCATTCACTGGTTCCGTAAGGGACTCAGGTTGCATGACAACCCATCACTGATGGCTGCTCTGAAGGACTGTAAGCAGCTGTACCCTGTGTTCATACTGGACCCTCACCTCCAGAACAACGCGTGTGTGGGTATCAACCGCTGGAGGTTCCTCATTGGAGCGCTGAAGGACCTTGACGGAAGCCTCAGGAAACTCAACTCTAGGTAGAGACACAGTCGACACTCAGCAACATTAAACACTTTTTTAAAAGTCAGACAGCTGCCATCAAACTATATTTTCTTGTTATGATATGTTTAATCTACTTAGGCTGTTTGTTGTGAGAGGGAAGCCAGAAGACGTGCTCCCCAAGTTATTCACCAAGTGGAAAGTAACCAGGCTGACCTATGAGTATGACACAGAGCCCTACAGCCTGCAGCGCGACAACAAAGTGACCTCACTAGCCAAAGAACATGGAGTTGAAGTCATCTACAAAGTCTCACACACTCTTTATAATATTGATAGGTAAAAATCATGCTGAGCATTTTCAGACATGTGGAGTTTTTTTCTGTGTTACTTGTGTTTTTCATTTCTTGACTGTGGTTTGTTTTGGGTTTTTTTTGTCTTAATAGAATAATTGAGGAAAATAATGGAAAACCTCCACTTACCTATACCAAGTTGCAAGCAATAGCGAAGACTATTGGGCCCCCTAAGAGACCAATCCCTGCTCCAACCATGGACGATATGAAAGGTATCACGATACCAGAAAAACCCAATAGTGTTACTGAATTGTCAGACAGAGTTATTTGCAATGATATATGCACATTTATCTAAAAAGCAAATGTCAACATTTAGAAGTGATTAGATTAAACCTATCCCCCCTGTCAAAGATGTAAAGACACCATCCTCAGAAAACCACAAGAAGGAATATGGGATTCCTACACTGGAGGAGCTCGGCCTGGACACTGCTACTCTTGGAGAGGAGCTGTTTCCAGGAGGAGAACAGGAGGCTCTCAGGAGACTAGATGAACATATGAAAAGAACGGTAAACTAGATTCACATCCACATCCCGTGTATTTGTATGGTTTTAAGAAAAGGCATACCAACATTCTCTGAAACATTTCCATCTATGCCTTTCAGAAATGGGTGTGTAGCTTTGAGAAGCCACAGACTTCTCCAAACTCTTTGAGCCCCAGTACAACTGTTCTCAGTCCCTATGTCACCTTTGGATCCTTATCAGTCAGAACCTTCTGGTGGAGACTCACAGAGGTGTATAAGGGGGTGAGTGATGCACTTTGCATACAGATATTGTAGTTAGTAATGGTAAGGAAAGCTAGGCTGTAGAATTTCAACAGTAAAGAAACCGAATTAATCAATGCTACTCTAAACACTTTCCTTGTGTGATTCCTGTGGTGAGTGACTGTGCTTGCAGTGTGCTTGTATTTGCAGTAATCTTTGTCTTTGACTTGTGTGATTTTTGCAGAATAAACAC
Organism: Etia nguti; assembly: GCA_015106755.1. Lineage (NCBI taxonomy): Eukaryota > Metazoa > Chordata > Actinopteri > Cichliformes > Cichlidae > Etia > Etia nguti. The sequence goes on along the minus strand of VUQG01010007.1, from coordinate 8,207 downwards.
TCAGATCCTCCAGTTTCTCTCCATGGCCAGTTACTCTGGAGAGAGTTCTTCTACACAGCCAGTTTGGGCATTCCTAACTTTAACAAGATGGAGGGTAACAGCGTGTGTACTCAGGTGGACTGGGACACAAACCCTAATTATCTAGCTGCTTGGAGAGAGGTACTGAGATTGATTCCTTGAATGAAGTGTCTCTAGAGAAAATGGATGGTGCGAGAAGAGGAGTTTTCATGTTGATGTACTTATGCAGTCACTGTTAAATGTAGAGTAGTCTAATTTTCTGTGTCATAGATGATTCATTGTTATTTCGCTCTCTCCTAAAAGGCTCGGACCGGTTACCCCTTTATTGATGCTATCATGACTCAGCTCAGGCAGGAGGGCTGGATCCACCACCTGGCCAGACATGCTGTTGCTTGTTTCCTTACTAGGGGAGACCTCTGGATCAGCTGGGAAGAAGGGCAGAAGGTCAGCTTGCAAAGGCTGCAGCTGCTAATAGCACAAATATTATAACATTACTGCTACTAATAGTAATTATTATTATTATTAGCTATCAGTGATGCATTATACACAATACTTGTGTTTTTTAATTTTTCATCATGAGTTCAGCATTACATATACTAAATCAGTATAGTACCCTTAACATTTTCTTCACTGCTCATGAAGGTGTTTGAGCAGCTTTTATTAGATGGCGACTGGGCTTTGAATGCTGGAAATTGGCAGTGGCTATCAGCGAGCACCTTCTTCCACCAGTATTTTAGGGTTTACTCTCCAGTGGCCTTTGGGAAGAAGACAGACAAAAATGGAGACTACATCAGGTAAGATCTATCAGCCAAACATAGTACCTAACAAATTCACATTCTTTAAATGTATCGTTTCAAACGATTTAGCATTTCTCCTATGTTTACAGGAAGTACCTCCCTCTTCTGAAGAAGTTCCCAGCAGAATATATCTATGAACCTTGGAAAGCTCCACGCAGTATCCAGCAGGCAGCAGGATGTATTGTGGGTAAAGACTACCCACATCCCATTGTACAGCACGAAGTGATCAGCAAGAAAAACATTCAGAGGATGAAACTTGCTTATGCCAAGAGATCCACAGACACAACAGAGTCACCTAGCAAAAGCAAAGGTACTGCAAGAAACATACAAGAGCTTTATGTCCTTTTATATTAGTCATGCCTGCATTAAGTTCTGTTTCTTCTTTTGTTTTTATTTCTTTGTTTTCCTCCAAGGTGTAAAGCGGAAGGCTCCATCCATCATTGAAATGATCAAGAAGAAAGTAAAAGTAAAGTAATTAGAAATCATATTCACGTTTTGATGTCTTTCCAGTACTTTAGTTTTATCTCAGCACAGTCTGCTATATTGTGTTTTTATTGGGATTTTCATTGGTCATTTTTTAATATCATTATTACTGTTACTTTTTATGTTGTATTTATGTCAGTGTTTAAAAGTGCCTCTTGGATTAAAAAAAAAGGTCAGGTGAGAGACTGCATAGAGATTAGGTCATGTTTTCTAAAGGTTAATAAACCTAATCTTGGCTAAAGGGTCAAATTGTTATTATGGTACATAGAAAAAAAAAATAGCAGGTCTGAATGTCTTCATATAAGAAGGGTGGAAAAATATACTTAAGTTAAAAAAAATTAACACAGACAATGCATATCTCTCATATTTACTAACTTTAATGGTTCGCTCTGTTCGCCCACCGTGCAATTCAAGAAGCACATCAGAAAAAAGTATATTAATTATGGACAATGAAAGAATGGTTCTTTAAAAAAAAAAGAAAAAAAAAATCAAGAAAAGTGGAAAATTTAAAGTTTTAAATCTTGGGGAAGATAATCCAACGTCTCAGTTTGACTGACATCAGACATCAAATGTATGAATTTATTTGTATTAACTTTTGTTGACATTTGCAAACAAACTGACACAATTTACGTATGATTTGTTTAGGATTCAGATTGTATCACTGTCATATAAGATTATTGTTATATTAATAGAAAGCATACACTTCTGTCTTCTGTCTGCTCCCATTTTAAAAACAAAGAAAAACCTTACACTTAGAACTTGGACGTGACTACACAGAGGATTGTGTCCAATCGTACAACTGTCTCATATATTCAGTCAAAAAACTAAGATAACTGTTTACAGGTGAAATGATCTTTTCAGCTCATGTTATCGGCTTGCAAAGTTTCATGTCATTTCCATATCATTAAAAATTGTTGCTCTTTAATAAAATGTCAAAATGAAAATGAATATTGTGTCTTAAGCAATAAAATGTATGGGTCCTAAAACTGCTAGGTCTATGTACTGTTATTTCCACTAGATGGTGCTGCAATACCTGAAGAAAAACTCAACTCAAGTATTTTTTTAAATTATTTTTTTAGTACCTAGATCAAGTGCACAGAGGATATTCTTAAAAGGTATTTAAAGATTTAATCTGTTGTGTGTTTTGGAACATTTGTATTTGAGTTATTTAACTGTGATTAAAAACGAGGAAGAATAAAAATAATTTGTAGAGTATCTGTGGTCAGCACAGAGCATCTGACCTTTTATATGTTAACTCTGCAGAAAAGGAACAGAAAGTAGAAGTGATCTGTTATCTCAATTAATCTCAATGAATTAAAAAAAAATCTAATTCAATTTTATTTAATTAGATTCTACCTACAATGTCATTTGTCTGCTTTCTATAAGGAATTCATTTTTCCAGCTTCCTCATTCCTAAAACTTTGATGCTTTCCTTTTCTTTTTTTTTCCTTTTAAATGTAGCAATGGGCATCAGTTTTCTTTTTTTTATTTTTTATCAGGATTATTCTTGAGATGCAGTATTACCTTAGGCCTGTTAATCAATTACTAATTATGTCAGTGCACAATTGGTCAAAGTCAGTGTGAACAGGGCTGTGCTACATAAAGGCAAAGATGTGTGTGAGTGTGTGTGTGGGGGGCACACAGCTGTTCTTGGAGCTCAAGTCTTCTCCTGTTTCTGCTTCCTTGGAGCTGACACTGGTGTGAATAACCAGAGGATGATGTCACAGGCTCAGTAGCAGGCCAGACGGCCATACAAAGCCAAGCTCAGTTTCCACAGAGACCTGTCAAACATCAAAACAATCTGCTCTCTGACTGTGCATGTATGTACAAGGGTGTTTTGGGGTACACTTGGCATTGGGCCACTCTTCCGGTAAAACTCATAGCAGAGCTCAGCAAGTCTGGGTGAACCAAAATCACCTAATGTACCTGCATGCATTCCAACATTTTCTGATATTATGAAACTGTTTAGCCTTAATCCCAAAAAGAATAATTAATCTGCAATCAAAATTCCAATAATAGCTGCTCCTGTTTGTCCGTGGGTGTACCCCTCTCCCCATGGGTCCACGTCGTCACCTCACCACTCAAACCATCTTGGATCTGAGAACTGTAACATCCCAGCTGAATTAGAACACTGTGTTCCCATGCAGCTGGTGTTTCATGCAGCTGAAATAGTAGTGATTTATCTCAGGAGGCTGCTCCACAGGCAGCAACATGAAAGAGTTAATTCCCACTTTATGCATGCTTTAAAGCAACAAATCTCTTTGGCCATAATAATAGGACAGAGGCTCTCCAAGGTTCAAAAACAGTTTTTCTTTAGGTGACATTACAAAATAATATGAATTCAATATAACACTTGATTAGCAAAGCTCTCAATATCAGCTACTGCACCGTGGGTCAAGGGGGTCAGTGTAAGTTTACGTCACCATTTTATGAGGATTGCCACAACACCAGTGAACATGCCCGTCTGTTTATAGGCTTCAAAGCAGACAAATAACAGACATGCATTTCTGTTGATCAATACAAAGGTACCACTATGGTTTTACATGAAAAACTGTAGACCATCTATTCATAAACAAATGTTGTAACTCTTAAATTG
>VUQG01010005.1:29131-43524 GCA_015106755.1 Etia nguti | reverse complement strand
CCAGGAACTGTCATCTGCCAGTGCAACACTATCCATCCTGTCAATCTTGTTTTATAATTGTAACATTCTCATATTCTCCGGCTGAGCAGAGAGAAGTTTCCAACATAGACACACACACTCTCACACACAAAGGCACACACTTCTTTTTTTTTTTTACCAGTTTGCCAAATGTGTTTCTCCACAATATTCACATCTTATTCATCATTTATTCAAGTGTATAAGTATTTAAAATAGCTCTTTTTTAAATGCAATAGTAAGTCTTGTATGTGCTTGTATTTATTGATTCAATCTTTGCCTCCAACCTGGGAGTACAGTAAGTCTGATGTATTCTCATAAAGCTTCTTTATTGTGAGAAAAAAAAATATTATAAAAAACAGCCTGTTTTTCATCACAGTCCTTTTTTTGGCACCGCAATGCAGTAAATGAAGAGCTTCTGCTGGTCCTGATGGAGTCACTTTTTCTTAAATCTCATTGCAAAATACAGACTATCATCAGCAACCATTTAAGAATAATTCAAACTAAATCTGTCCCTTTGTGATTAGACAGAAAGGCCATTTAAAACTTTACCAAGATGACCCTGTGTTGCTTTCAGCTTCTGTTATAGTAAAAAAAAAAATGAGCACATTAGTTTCAGCTTATTATATGAGTCCATCAAGTATCTCGTCAGTCTTTCACCTTTATTAAGCTGCCACCTAGCAAAGTTAATACCCAAGGACACAGCAACAAAAACACAGAGCAAAAAGGTTTCCACCGTCTCTTCTTTTCACACGCTTCAGAATGATAATTCAGCCGGATCACCAATCAGTTACGATTTTAATCCGGCTGCGACTAAGAGCTTTAGAGCGGTGATGTGGAGCATACAGTTATCACAGAAATGGCATGAGCAATGACGTCTGCCAACTCATTTATCACCGGACACTCTTAGTGAGGGAGACCAGATCCAATTACAGAGGTCTCTATGGGCTCAACAATGGTCTGCTAAAAATACACCCAGAGAGGCTTTTCCACACTCAGCAGCACACCCACACACAACCTGATACTGTTTCACAATATACATGTATGTATACCTTCGCTTGGAGTGTTTATTTTTGTCATTATCAGAGGTAAGGCTAAGAGATTCTGCTCTATTCTGAGATTCTTTAGAGAATAAAGATCTTTAGAAAATGTGCAGAAATGTGGCGAGTGATGCGTGCACCTGTGTGTAGGCGTGTGTACATGAACAGGTATAGAATAAAAAGAAGAACGCCGAAGGAAGCACACAGGGTCCCCCGTGGAGCACTGAATAGAAAGTTATTTACAGCTCAGTCCATCAATAAACGACAGGTGCAGCATCCTCACAAACAGACGTATTAGCTTTCGTCCCGCTGGAACAATATCATCTCTAGCAGTCGGCCGCTGTCTCTCTCTCTCACACACTCACTCTCTCAAACATCTATATGACAGCAATGCAACCAAGCCATGTTACTGCTGTATTTTATAATGACACTAAAGAAAGAGAAAGCAAGTTTCTTCTTGTTTTTAATCGCTTCATTCGTTTACTTTTTCTTCCAGCAGTTCCAGGAGTACGTCAAGCTTTTTGGAGCTTTTTCAATGGTTTATCTGACAAATAATATGGTTTCCTCTAATATAGATCATTAAACATGCTTGTGTTATGATTACGTTTTGGTGAGAGAAATTCTAGCATTTATTTAGTAGGGTACTGGCCAGGTGCACACATATGGCCAGTTTATTAGGTACAAATGTTCACCTGGTAATTAATGCAGTCTAATCAGCTAATCACATGGCAGCAACTCAGTGTATTTAGGCATGTAGACATGGTCAAAAAACCTGATGAAGCATCAGAATGAGGAAGAAACAAGTTTGAACGCTCACAGGTGCCAGACGGCTGGTCTGGGTATTTCAGAAACTGCTGATCTGCTGGGATTTTCCCACACAATCATCTCTACGATTTACAGAAAATGGTCCAAAAACAAAAAGTATTCAGTGAGCAGCAGTTCTCTGGGTGAAAACACCTTCTTGAGGTCAGAGGAGAATGGCTAGGCTGCTTTGAGTTGATAGGAGGGCAACAGTAACTCAAGTAACCACTTGTTACTACCAAGGTATGCTTAAGAGCATCTCTGAATACACAACACAGCAAACCTTGAAGCAGTGGCAGACAACCAGTTGAAAAGTAGCGTCAAATTTTGTATAAGCAAAATGAGAGTAAGACACTTACAACATTAAACTAAACTAAACACTGCTCAAGTATCGATCCATGTCCTTAGGTACACCTGTTCAACTGCTTGTTAATGGAAAGATCTAATCAGCCAGTCATATGGCAGCAACTCAGTGCCTATAGGCATGTAGATATGGTCTAGACCAGGGGTGTCCAATCCCAGTCCTCGAGAGCTACTGTCCTGCAGCTTTTAGATGAATCCTTGTTCCGACACACCTGAATCAAATGAATGGCTTGTTAACAGGCCTTTGCCAAACTTGATGGCATGCTGAAGAGGTAATCCAACCATTTGATTCAGCTGTGTTGGAGTAGGGATGCATCTAAAAGCTGCAGGACAGTAGCTCTCGAGGACTGGGATTGGGCACCCCTGGTCTAGACGACCTGCTGAAATGCAAACTGAGCATCAGAATGGGGAAGGTGATTTAAGTGACTTTGAACGCAGCATGGTTGTTGGAAGATTCATCTGACGAGCCTTGATTTCTGCTGCAACATTCAGATGGGGCAGAGTTTGCTGCAAAAAGCATAAAAGCATAGATCAAAATATTCTTGGCATACTTACAGCCACTTAATACCAACTGAGCATTGTTTAAACACCACAGCTTACTTGAGAATTGTTGCCGACCATGAGCATAGTGTACCCATCTATTGATGGGTGCTTCCAGCAGCATAACACACCATGTCACAAAGCTCAAATAATCTCAAAATGATTTCTTGAACATCAGATCTTATTCTTAGAGCACCGTTGAGATTGGGTGGAGATTGTCATCATGGTTGGGGGGTTGTGCAACAACTGTGTGATGCTTTCATGTCAATATGGACCAAAATCTCTGTTGAACGTTTTCAGCACTTTGTTGAATCTATGGCACAAAGGATTAAGGCAGTTCTGAAGGCAACCAGAAACTAGCAATTTATAACTAACAAAGTTGCCAGTGAGAGGATATGGATTTCTGATGGGGGGGGGGTTGCCATTAGCTTATAAATAAACCAGAGATTATAGTCTGATGTAGACAAGGACATCTGTAGATACCAAGGACGAGTTGTCATTTCTGTTATACTTATTTGAAATCCACCTGAATGTCGCACATATAGTTGGTTCATTGTAATTTAAAGTTTCCACAGACTTATAGGCGCACGGCGTCCACACATAGCCTCTTCCTCACCATCTGATGACAAAATTTATGTTATGTGGCCAAGCAAACTATAACACTTGTGTCAGGACTTTACTCTCTCAACTAAACATGGTCCTTTCTGGCACCAAAAATTAATATGGCAGCAGCCTAAGTTTTAATGTTGAGCTTTCAAAAGCTTAAGTCCAGAACAGCAGGAGACTTTACAGTACCTTTGTGCATTGCTTATATGGAGACAATGGCTACTGGAAAAAAAAATTCGATACAAATGAACTCTCTATCTTTAAGTTAAAAATTGAATCTGTCCAAAATCTTTGAGACTAAGACTTTCCTAACTTTGCTAATTAGCAAATGTTATGATAAGTTAAGATGGCAAGTATGATAAATAGCAGACTATACCTGATTTCTTTATTATGCAACATTAGTTGGTAGTATTGCAAAATGTAGTTCCTTTGTGCCACTGACAAAAAGCAACGGGCCAAATTTAGCTAATGAAAACTTTAGCATGTGGCCACAGCTATACAGTAGCTATATGTCTGCAAAGTAACTATCAGGTTATTGAATGAATATACCAAAAATTAAATTGCCATGAAAACAGCTTATGCAAGACAATTCTGGGCAATAAAGCATGTCACGTATCAAGAAACACTGTAAAGGTTACTTATTTTAGGCCTTTCCTCTGCAAAAGATGCAGAAGCAAAAGTGAAGAGGGTTTTTGGAGATTGGCACGCATGTATAACAAATCACCATGACAAGGGTGTGTGAGGGGTGGAAGGCCGAGGCTGAAGGCGGCGTGTAGTCTGTCAGGTCAAAAGTTAAGGAGCAAATAGCATCTCCAAATGGTAGCTTTCCACTTTTGGAAAAAGGTGGTGTCAAGAAACACTGAGATATATTCACAGGAGGATATCTTTTCAACGTGGGTTAGAGTAATCTGAAGGGACGGCATGCCTGACTCAACATGGACATGCGACCAGTCAAACTGAAAAGAAACACTGAAAGTCAAAACAGATTATCAAGTCAGATAAAAGGAGGATACTTTTCGTAACAATTAAAGGAACTCTCAGAGCCGGCGCGTTTGTGTGAGTTCTCCTCATGAAACGAATCTGCTCTCATTACGCCTGACTTGGGCAGCACATTTGCCATTTTGTAACATAATGAACACTTCGGTGCAAGCTTGCCCCCTCCTCTTTTCTTCCCTTGTCACTTTTTTTCCACTGTGTCTGCCAACACCAAAATCCAGCTGACCAGTACGTGGTGTACAGTAGGATCAGGTGTCGACTGGCTGAATGCAGCCGCGGCTACAGATCGCTGTGGCTGAGAGCGCCGTGGTGTCGTCTTCCTCCCATCAAGGGTGCTGCCAACATTAACACCATGTATGACAAAACAACACGGACTTGGTGAAAAGGACTTTGTTTAGTCACTTTTCATCACATCATTAATATGTAACAAGCAGCAGCACAGTAGGCAGTGCCTTAAATAAAGTCTAAGCGCTGTTTCTTGCACTGAAACCACCAACTAGCTGACAGTTTTGTTCTTACAGGACAACAATATTGAATCTACTTAAATGTCTGACATACTTTTTTAAAAATACACAGCTCTGAGAGGCTGGATTTAGACACTGTCATGCTTTGAAGTTAATGCTAACAGCAGCTTGCTAACTTATCAACAGTGTTGGCATGCTAGCGTTCAGTCCTGGAGGTCCCCGCCGTACTGTTCTAAAAATGCAACAAGGGCAACCTGGCAGAGTCAGCGAGCCGCCACGTACTGCTACAACAAGAACTGGTGTGTAATTCTTAATTTCTGCTGCATCAAATTTGAGGAGGTTTTGAACATTTGGATCATAACGCTGTTATTTGTTCTAATTTCCATTTCACTGAGGGAGGAAAGCATTTTGCTTACATTTTTCAAATCTCATTCGGGCCTCTCTTTCTCAAGTGTCTCTTTAATGGACCTCAATGCTTATGGTTTCACAGCTACTGCATGACTTTAGGTTTCTATTTTAAGGTGGAAATTTCCAATGTACACTGAAGGATAGAAATCTCAACCATGCTAGCAATCTTAGTTTAACCTAAAAGCCATTTTTGGCTGCTCCCCTATTCACATGGGATCATCAGAGTAGGTAGCTCTGCATATTTGACTTGGCAGATTTTTACACCGGATACCCTTCCTGATGCAACCCCCAAGGGATTCATGTCTCCTGCCGGGATCAAACCGGGGACTTTTTGCTGTTAAGTGAATGTGTAACCCACCACAGCATGGAGCTCTTACTCATTCATCTTACTTTAGCATATGCTGAGGAATAAAGAAAGGAACCCAGAATTATTAATTAATTATACTTGACTGTCAATTTCATGATAGTCCATGTGACACAAACAAACCCAGTGTTTACTAATAGTTAAGAATTGTTAAAAACTACCTTCCTAATTATTTTTGTGGTCATTTTTAAGCCTTTTCAATAAATATAACTGTATATTAATGGGCTGTCTTTAGGCTTAAAAGCTACTTTTAGCTGCTCCCTTATTCACAAGGAGTCACCACAGCACAGTACCTCCACACTTTTGTTGTGGCACATTTTAACATCAGATGCCCTTCTTGACACAACCCCATTTGATTCTCGTGGAATAAACCGCAGATGTATTGCTTTTTAGGTGAACGTGTAAACTGCTAAATTAACATCTTTCAACCATTTTTTAGATAATTGTTTCCAAGGATTAAACACAAGTTAACTAGCCATTCATTTTGAAATATTTAGAGATTATTTTGCAAGTAATTGCAAGTCATAATGTGCTAATTATAAATTGCAATACTGGCAAATCAAGAATAAGGCTTTTAATATAAAAAGAAAAACTGGCATGAAAGCATAAGAAAATAAAGACATGTTCAGAGAGACGGTGTAGAAACTCTAATCTGTGCAGTTACCTATTTCCTAACATTTAAACAAAGTCAATCTGAGGTGATTTCCAAAAGATTTAATATCAAGTATTTGCTGCCTTTTAATTATTATTTTTTTGCACCATTTTACAAAAGGCCTGGCATTATTTTGCACGCACACAAACACATACAGAAGAAGTACTTTTCATACCATTTGAACACTCAAGTGCTCGTAGCTGCTCACGTCATCACGTTTCACTGTGATTCCTTAAGAATTTTCTTTCGGTCATTTTGAAATCAAAATATAAATCCAACATGTATATAAAAAAAACAACCAAAACAAAACTGCACAATTCTGAAAAATATGGAAGACAGGTGGAGAGATTTACAGTCACAGAATTGAGGTCCACAACATGTAATGTATCTGATGCCTAAGACAAGAAAACAGTTAATGTCTGCCTGTGAAATTGCATTTTCTGGCATTAATTTATACAAATCATACAAGACTCGATCTAGTTCAATCTGGACGGCGCCACCGTGGTTCTAACGTCCAGTGCCTCTGTAACATAACAGTTTAATTTTACATGTCTTAAACAGCCTGCCATAACTTGATGACCTTCCAGTTTAAACAGTGTGAAGTACTGGACACTCTTTGACATACTGCATTAACACCAGCAACACTAACACTTGAATTCTGAGAGTGACTCATGCCTGTGATAAAAGGGCCTTGCTATATGTGATGTTTGGAATAAAGGTTCACTTAGTGTGGTTGATGGAGTGAGGTTTTATGAAAAGGCACTTTGTATTTCCACTTAGCAAGTCAATTTTCATTCTTACATAAAGTCCAAGAAGCCTGTCGTCACAGGTTCATGCAGTTTAACAGGAGAGCCGCCTGAATCAGCCTTTACAAGGTGCTGAAAAGTGACAGGCGAAGCGATATGGCAGATTATTTTCTTTAGCTTAAGGCAATTAGGTTTGTAACTGGTAGTATCAAAATAAAAACTTTGGTAAACTTTGGTCCAAGACCTTCCACATGAGCACGTTTAGTACTGCGGCTATAGTTTCCATAGAAAGATACAAGTAAGTATTTCATTGTGGAAAAGTGGGACTTTTTCACAACTGCCTGTCTTCCCTACTCCCTCATCTCCAATCTCCGCCTCTGAGTGGGGTGATCAAGCAATTCTGAAAACATGCTTTAAAAAAATTAGTGTGTTTCTGAGTATTTAACACTGCATGGCATCTACCATGATATCCATGTGTTATAGGCTGCATAGCAGGACAACATTCACAAATAGCACTGCAAAAAAAGTCACCTTTACCAATGCACACGAAATATATATATAAACAGTGTCATGAAATATCAATCTTTTATAGCATTCACACAGGTACTATATTTAATAGCACTTGAAGATAAAAAAATAATGGTCTTTTTAACTATGCTAGCACACCTCCGTATGCTAGAAAGAGGTTTAGAAGTAGAGTGGAGTGAAAAACCTCACGTTTGGTGCTTTCGACCTCCTTTGTTCATTTTAAAATGGCAGTGTATCCATAAAGATTTTCTCCACTATCGGAGGAGGAGGCACCAGGTCCTCCAGTTTCAGGTAGAAGATGCGCTGCAGGCCTTGTGTGCACAGAGTCCTCAGTTCAGGCAGTTTGCCCAGAAGCCGAGACTGATAGTTGGGTTTCGTCCGGCTCAGTTCTGATCCATTTCCACTCACGTGTTCCCTTAGACAAGTGATGAGGTGACTTTGAAAGTCCTCGACCCGCTTGGGCTCTTTGAGGCCGTGACGATCTAAGGGCAAAAAAAGTTTCCATAAGAAACCGCAAATATAACGACAACCTTGAAATGCGATGAAATTCACTAAAAGCAGACAAAGCTTCTTTACCGGTGATGATGACGAGGGCTGCGAGGCAGGAAAACAATGAGACGTCTAAGTTCAAGCGACGAAGGCTGTGCGAGAAATCCATGATGGAGTCGATCCAGTCACCGAAACTCCGAGCGCACTGTAGTCGGTGGAGCACCACGCCATTGCAGAAGATCAGCTCGTTCTTTTCTGGATCTGACCTGCATTGTTTTAAACCATTACGTCAGCGAGAGCATTGACCAACGTGAAGAATGTAGCAAAATACTAGTGAACCACACTTTTTTTTTTAACTGCAGAAGAAAGAACACTGACCTGTAAGCCAGGCGGAGGATGAAGAGTTCAACAAAGGCAGATTCGAGGAGTAGCTCCTGGTCTTCTGTGCAGAAGTCCATGAATCCTGGGATAGCTTGAGCCCATTTCCTTATCACATCCAAGGAACCAGTCAGTAGATCATAGAACTGCTGGATATCACCAGCATCCTCCTTCTCTTTTGAGCTGTCTGCTGTCTCCTGGTACTGAGGAGGAAAAAAGGGGAAAGGTTAGTTAGCTAAAGAGATTTTTAGTGAGCTATTTAGTGCTGTTGGTTTGACTCTACATTGTAAAGTCACCAGTGTAAATTCAAATGAAGGAGATATGGGTGAGCTACAACTTTTGAGTTACCTTGGAATAGTCAAGCTTTCCCATGATTGGGCTTGAGTCTAGATGAGCCCTGACAAGCGAAGCTATGATGTTGACACTGGGGGTCGGGGATGAAGCCTCAACTGGGATCTTGGGCTTAGAGGGCAGGCGACCCCTGCGACCTTTAAGGCTGTCCGTACGAACAACTAAAAGAGGATGAGGTGAGGAACATGTTTAAGACTCCTACATGGCTCTTTCAGCATTTGAAAAACAAAAGCTGTATTAGCTGACGTTTCCCTTTTTCTTCAACTGCCAATGTAAAGCTCCGGTTACGTATGTCTCTGAGCTTCCTGGCTTTGCTTTTGCAAAACTGTCATTACTAACCCCGGTTTGTGACTGTCATGCATTAGCCACTGCAAGCTTTGAAAGAGTATCACATTGCATTACCTTCTTTGACCATTCCCACTGCAAGACATTTCTGGAAACGACAGAACTGGCATCGGTTTCTCCTCCTCTTGTCCACTGGACAGTCTTTATTGGCGAGGCACACATACTTTGAATTTTTCTGGACAGTTCGCTGTCAAACATGCAAAGAAAACACATTAATATGGAATCATAATGTGGCAAACATATATGACTGCAAGTGACCGAAATGCACAAGTCTTATTTTTGTTTATAGCATCAATTTCTGATCACCTGCAACCCTGACTTGGATGAGTGGTTAAGAAAACAGATTGATGGATTTCTGATCAATCAACTGCGGGCCTCTCTTGAACAAAGATGCAGTGATAACTGGTACATTACTGCTCAGTATAAGTGTTAAAAATATTTTTAAAACAGTGTAATAATTGTATTATTTGCCAATATTGAAGCTGTGCACTTGTTTCTTATGTAAGCACACACCAAACTCACTTTATAAAAATGTGTTTTTTGAAGAATTCTCACCATGATTGCACAGTTAAAAAAATATAACATGACTGCTCCCTGGTGGATGTGGTTTGCTCGCTTTGTCAGTGGATCTAAATCATCTTAAATATACGAAACATATGTCCACATATGCATAATTACTGCGGTTCTTTTGTTATTTGTTGCATACATGGCACACACACTGATATATCAGCTATGACTGCAGGAATCTGTAATCTTAAAGCTGCTAAATATCTTTTTTTTTACCTTGAAAAAACCTTTGCATCCCTCACAGGTGCGGACTCCATAGTGCTGACAGGAAGCGTTATCACCACAAACTGCACAGCGACTCTCGCTGGATCCTGGGTTTGGCATTTTAGGAGACATCATGGCACCCTCTGCTATCTTGGGGCTTTCTAGATGTCTATGCTCCAGAGAAACTGGGGGGCAGTGAAGTGGGGAGACATGCTGCTGAGGAGACAGGAAGAAGTGGTCTTCCTGGCTCGGCTGAGCATCCTGGTGCTGCTGCCCCATGGGGGAGTGTTGCTCCGGTGCAGAGCTGAAGGTGAAAAAGGAGAGCTGCTGAGCTATGGCGGCCTTGTCAGCCACAGAGGGCAGGGGGGCTGAGGGGTAGGGGCTGAAAGGGGAATCCCAGACAGGTGCAGATTCTGTCTGAAAGCTTGGTGTTGGAGGAGAAGCAGTGGCATAGACTGGGCTGCCATAGTAGTCAGAGCTGCATGACGACAGCGTTTCGTCAAGGCAGTTGAGCGCAAAGGATCCTGGGTAGCAGCCATACACCTGGAGATCATCCAGCTTGAAGGCCTGGCTGTGCATCTGAGAGCTGGCGCTTTCAGCTACTGCTGTGTGGCTGAATGAAACCGTAGAGGCAGGAGGAGAGGTGGTAATCTTACAGGAATATGCATCAAACTCCCCGACATAGCCATTTCCAACCAAAGTGTTGATGCTGGGCAATGAAGATGTGGACAGCTGGTCCTTTTGGCCACTGAAGTCCATCACCAGTGTGGCACTGAGGTCAGGATTCAAGAACTCAGAGCTCAAGTAGTTATCGTGGGGCAGGGATGCATACTGGGTTTGTACACAGGGCATTGCTAGGAAAGAGAAAACCAACATTTAAAACCACTAAAATAAATCCTTAAAGATAAATACTGATTAATTTCTGGGTAACAAACTTGACTTTATTAAATTCTCTATCTGAACACTGAGTGCATCTTTGTGAGGTAATTTTAAAGCAACACAAATCTAAGTCAGATATTACCATCTCAAATTAGTGCAGTAAATATGACTTTGTGATCATTTTTCAAAATAAAACCAAGTGAGTTAAATCACCCGAGACAAATGGGCCCAATAAGGAGCTGACTCTTTAAACATGTGTTAGAAACTAGATATTGCTACTGGATATATAACTATATAACATGTTGGTCAGCATTTCTTAATGCTTCCTCTACAACAATCTAAACAGAGGGCAACATTAACACCTGAAATGTCAGTCTCATTTCCCCAACATGCCTGTTCTCTAACTTCATCAAGGGGCCTATCCGTCCCCTTGAAGAAAATGCAGAGGGGGGTCCAGCGAAGCAGTCAGGTATTGTCAGATATTGTGTTACTGGCTGTTAACGCTCTGAAAACCTCCTTCAGTAGAGGGCAACCCCTCTTTCACAACGCCTGTACTGGGGTGTGTTGCAGATTGTATGTCAGGGTGGGCTGACTGCCAGCTGAAATGGGAATAGTGGCAAAGCCTGTTTATGTGCATGCGTGTGTGCATGGTTGGGTGGATGGGCGTGTATCTACAAGTGTCCTTACTTCTTCATTTTATAGCTTTTTATTTTTTTTCTCAATACAAAAGCTGAAGCATGTTCTTTGAAAGTTGAACTTAAATTGTCACAGCTATATTTGACTTGTGGGGAAACAACACTGCCAAAGGGCCCAAATAATTTTCAGCATGTAAATGCAAACAATTTTATGAATCTTCTCATTTCCCAACAGTGTGATAGAGCATCAAAGCCATTAACACAAGCACATACTGACAACAGAGGACAAAATTTGAACAAATGGAAATAGTAGAGTCGCAGCAATACTTGCAGATACTGTAAAATGTCCACGTTAATGTCAAAATACACTCCCATAATTCAATTCATCATATTATAAGAATTAAAAGAATATCAGTCTGCACTTTTTAAGTTTATTATGGCTAAATATAACACTCATATCCCTTCTTTTACACCAGTGAGGGTCTAGTCAAATCAAATGGACACTTAAAATCATGACCTCCGGCAGGTAGTTCTATGATGTATCAGACTGAACTAGAGCAAATATGACATCAATAGAAAATAACCTTATATCAGTAAGTTATCTAATGCAAACGTCCAGCTACTACTAACCATTTTGTCTTATGAGCTTAAGCTATGACAGAGATACTTGTTAAGAAGTAAAATGCAAACATGCGCATCTAAGAGCAGCAGTAATAAATAAAAAATGATAACAAATCACTAAAAGTCCACTTTTTACTCACCTGGTTTATGCAAATATCCCGAATCTGACGTTTTTCATTTATTCCAAATTAGAGAAAAAAAAGATAAATGTCACCTCGGTTAGCTTCTGTCAGCACACACACTCATTCAGACACATTCACACACAACACACGCCGGGTCAGACCGAGGCAGACGGGCTCCACTCCGCTACACTCTTGTTTTATTTTGGGCTGCATCGACAAAAAGGCGTGTCCGTGCCCAAACATGGTTTTGGGGCGGTGGAACGTTCCGGGTCGGCAGCCAATCAGCTCTGGGCTCGACGCAGACGTTCTTCCGTCTGACGCACGCACGGGATTCCATTGACGCAAGATCCGAGGGAGCGTACGTGCTAAAAATAAACCGCAACGAAAGCGGCGCTCACGTGGGGCTATTACTGGATGAAAAATGCTAAAAATAACCCCAATTTGGAGGCGCAGACGTTTTTTGGCTGGAAATGTAGATATTATACAAGTTTAGACCAGCGAAGTGTGTTATCAGGTATCAGACCGGGAAACACCTGCAGATTTCTTTTCAATTTTTCAGAAAATAGAAACGGTCTCTACTGTTTCGCAACTAAACTCTGAGGAAAAAGCAGCACAAGCACTTTTAAACGTTTTAACTGGAAATATACTTTTTACTTGTTGTGTTTTTATACTTACTTCATACTTTTACTCACATTTTCAAAATTATTCAACAGCACTGTCCATTACAACTTTTAATTAGAAATGCAAAATTTATAACAAGTATTAATAAGGCTGAGTGGCAGCTGGGTGAAGAAGGATAGGTGAGACTAATCAGGGATGACGAGATAAAGGTAAAGTAAATATAAAGAACATGAGACGAATGACTCTAACATATTAAAATGAAGAACATTGGGGGGCAAGCTAGGAAAAATAATACAAGCAAATGTACTAAAAAAAATTAATAACTGGAATAGAAATGGGAATAAATTAAAACAAATTGCTAAAGGCTCAAAATATAAAGAAGGAATATGCATGTAAAAAGTATTAGGAACCAAACAGAACATCAACTAACAAGACTTCAGTCAGAAGACTCAAAACTCCACGTCCAAACCCGTGACCATGACACACATTTCCAAATATGTCAGTGACTTCTTGAAGCATATTGACTGTTAACACTCTAAATTTCTTTGGAGCTGTCAGTTACCTCCAGAGAGCTGTAATATTCAAACAGAAATTTGTTTAGATTATATTGTAATTGATGTTTCTGAGATCAAAAATGACCTTTAAATCTCTTTGTCTGTGCTTATTATGCACTTCTGTTTCAAGAATATAGAGACCCTGAGTCCTGTATAAACTATTGTCAAAACCAAAAATTTACACTTCCATTTAATTTGTAAATTTGTCAGCCTTAGTTTAAACATCACTTAATACCCGCCCACTGCAAACCAGCACGCTCTTGAACACTTGAACCCTCTCTGGGAATACTTGGGCATGATCCAGCTTGTGTAAAGAAAGTGAGGGGGCTTGTTCAAGCAACTGAGACCGGAGACCTGACGCTAACGCAGCTGCAGATGCTGCCTGCAGTTACCAGAGATAATTACGGGGGGTTGTGTTTTATCTTACACGGTGGAAAACACACACGTGGATAAAAAGGAGAGTATCACATCCAGTGTTAGTTTTATGAATGCTTTACTTAGCATGCTTAATAGGTTTCATGTAAAATGAACTTTACTTTTTTTCTCGTTTGCCAGATTTTGTGAAAATAAATACGATAAGTAGTGACTGCTGTTGTGCTTTCGATGAACTTTTGTTGAACTGTTAACGCGAGACTTTTTATGAGTGCCTCAAAGTCGCCAGCAGCGTTGAATCATCTCTGTGTATTCAAATAAAGTCAAAGAGGATTTCATATCTAAATATAAGATTACTGCTCTTAGCATTTGGGATTGCGATCTTGTTTTTAACATGGCTTAATGGCAAAAATATTTATTTAATCTTTCATACCCACTATCTTCCTCTCTGGTGTATCCTCCATAATCTGTGCCAGTAATTTGTTACGCCTGAGGCTTTCTGCCCAAACATGCCAAACAGGTCACACCAAACTTTTGCTGTTGCCCCTTTTTTCACCAAACCTACATTGCCTACCTTTGGATTAGTCCTCGTGCTCTTCCTCCCACGCCAACGCAAAATCTGCCCCATTCTAGGCTGACATGTTTTAGTACAAGGGAAATGCTCTATAGTCATCCCTATTGGGTGAAGAAATGTGTGAATTAATATAACAATAACAGGTGATAAATATTTCT
>VUQG01010005.1:5428-28953 GCA_015106755.1 Etia nguti | reverse complement strand
TCATGGGAAGACATTATAGTGAAGACACACATCCAAAGGACAGAAAACAAAAAGTATTTGACAAATAGACTTACCAACCACACACAAATGTCTCATCACCCAATCACATAGCAGCAACTCAATGTGTTTAGGCATTTAGACATGGTCAAGACAACATGCTCGAGTTCAAACTGAGAACGGAGCAACTTTTAATATTGTTGGTGCCAGACAGGCTGGTCTGAATGTTTCAGAAACTGCTGATTACTGGAATTTTCCCACACAACCATCTGGTCTGAAAATAAGGATCCAGTGAGCAGCAGTCCTCTGGCTGAAAACACCTTGTTAATGTTAGAGGTCAAAGGAGAATGGCCAATGGCTTGGAACACTTTGGACCTCTGAGTACCAGCTGAACATCGTTTAAACACCACAGCCTACCTGAGTATTGTTGCTGTCCATCCATTTACGACCACAATGTGTTCATCTTTTACAGTGATTATCCCTTGTCACATGTCACATGAGTTCACGGCACTCAAATGGTCTCTGGAGTCACCAGATTTCAATCCAATAGAGCACCTTTGGGACATGGTGTAACGGGAGACTCATGTCATGGATGTGCAGCTGATAAATCTGCAGCAACTGTGATGCTATCATGTCAGTATGGAGCGAATTCTCTGAGAAATGTTTCCAGCAACTTGTTGAATCTGTGCCAAGAGGAAGTGAGGCATTTCTGAAAGAAAAAGTGTTTGCAATCCAGTACAAGCACATTACAAGTGTAAACAAGTACACTCAATATCCAACACAAGACTACTGAAAGTTGAAAACACATTGCCGAAACAATATCTTAACTTTAAACTTTATTTTTTCAATCACAAAGAAAAATACTTTGGCTAGCTTCCACCAAATGTTAGCATGACCTCATCAGTCGTGTCTGTGTGTTTGAGAAGCTTTTTCAGTGTGAAGGAGTCTAATAAAAGTGTTGACACAAAGAATTAAATTGACAAAGCGAGGTTACAGGACAAGAGTGGTACAGAAGCTAACATTAAATATGATTTCAGGTATGTACATCGGGTGTGTATTAGACACAGTGGAATGCTGCTGCCATTAAACTCTTTATATATGGGAGGGCTGTATTGAATGCCTCTCTCCTTAGCACTTTCATGACTCAGAAAAACAAAAACACATATTCAGTTACATTCAGTCAAGAGTTCCTTGCATTATTCTATCAACAGTTATTTAAGAAACAGTCAAAACATTCACATGAATATCTTCTTATCTATCTTCTTGTCTCTCAACTGGATAAACACTGACAATCAAATACATGTCAACACACAGGACAGTTGAGTTGGTGAACTGCTTTTTGTCACTAGCTGCACGAGGAAGTACAGATACTACTGTAAATATGATTTAGCACAACAAAACATCACAACATAAAATACAGCTAGTACATGCTTGTTCCTTGTGCTTATACTGTAGGTACACAATGTGCTCTGATCCTTTATCTATAGAAACATAATGCATTGCATGAAAATTGGCACACAAAAGCAGCAGTCAAACTCGTCAAATTTGCACTTTTGATATTTTGTCTGTCAGTGTGGCGTCTGTCTATGAAAGCAGTAACTTAAAATGATGTCAGGAACTGGGTGCAAAGGAAGTAAACAATGAAAACACACAGTTACACACTCAATCCAACACTGGTGAGCTGCAGTGATCCTCAGAGGGCCAGAGGACGTAGGAGCCACAACTCTATTTGAGGTGAAAGAAGCCGGATGGTTTGGTAGGTGCAGCCATTAGCATGTTAGCTTGGTTCTTGTGAGTTATGTGGATCTAAAATTCATAAAAGATGCAGTTCAGGTTAGTTTAGGTTAGTCACAGAGTTTAAGATCCTTCCTTGTTGCTGGGTAATATTCATTTGCCAAGCTGTCAGTACACACTATCAGGCTCATATCAAGTTATGTTTTTATTTGTCTTTGGACATGAACGCACAGAAACCATCCCCATTGCTCTTTAACTGTCTAAATTTTAGCAGAAGTCACTAACCAATCATTGATACTCTCATTACAGACTTATCCAGCTGTGGTAGGACACCCCTGTCCCCAAGGGGACACAGTCTTTTTTGTGAACAGGGCAAATCGCACTTAAAATATTAGCCCATAAAATCCAAAACATCTCCAAAAAGGAAAAACTTTGGAACATTCCCATAATACTTGCACACGATTGCCTCTTTCTGTCATACCCACATAATAATTGTGAGGTGGTTTGAAAGTAGCGCTGCCACTCAGTTCTAAGCGAGAGCTTCCACGGCCTGTGATCTTGTGTTAATGTCTGCTGGTCAGTAAAGATGGACACTTGGACTTGACCTCCAAATCGCTTCAAGTATCTCTTTTAAGTTAAATTAAATTAATTACAATCAATCCTGGTTATATTTGCTGTAGAAGTAACATGACTCCATTTCTAATCAAAAGACATTTATAAATGTTTTAGATTGCATTATGTTGCCATTGTCTCTTCTCTTCCCCCTCGTTATATTATTTAATAATGCTTACAGTACAAGGAGGCTGCATCCAGGGCTCCCCATCGATCTGCATAGGAAATGCTTTAGATGTCCTGCACATAGGGAGCAATAACAGCAACGTATAATTATACTGCATTACATATACACAGACTGTATGGTATTGAAAAGTACTCCTGTTGTTTAGTAGGTAAAGTTCACAACCTGATGGTAATCTGGGAGGTCTGTGCCAGTCTGTGCCCAGCGCTCTTCAGCCCAGTATAGATTTGTCCCATCTCTATAACCCCCTCAAGCCCGACCACCTCCAAACGTTTATCGCTTATATCTGAGGAGTCATTAAAAAACAGAGTAAATTAACCGTGTTTGTAAAGGTCAAATCAGCACTAGAATCTATGGCAATGATATGTGGTGATTCAGGAGTGTAAACAGCCGAGTCTCACCTTGGGAAACTATTTTCAGAGCTTCGGGGTCAGTGATAACTTCACTCTGCTCCAGCCCTACCACGCCATCAGACTTCTTAGACTCACCCCAGAGGTTGGAACCTCCGTGCATGCTGGGTATGTTGAGGACAGCTATACCCTCTAGAGAAACACGAGTCAGGTCCAGAGGTTTTCCACAGCACTGGTGTTGCAAAAACAAAACAAAATAAAAACATTTGAGCATTATATACAAATATGGATAGTTCTGGTAAAACAGCCTGACTGTGGCAGAAATTCCAACCTCAATTGTTAGACAGTCCTTCAGCCTCTTACAGGAGGACGAGAGGGTCTCCGAAGTGGCAAATTCAAAATACTTAAGTTTGTTTTTCATCCTTAAAAACGACAGAGAACAAGAATTTGACCAAAAACAAACACACACAAAAAAAAACATGAATTTATTTGTGAAGTAGACTGAGCTCTGTTACACCTCTTATGAGAAAAGGTTCAGACTGCTAACATAAATTCGTACCTGCTGTTGAACCTCTGGGGATGTTTCTCTCTCATGGAGTGGAAACGATGAGCAATAGAAGCATCCTGCACACATGGATGAAAGCGCAATCACATGAAAAACGATCACATTCCTCATGAATCATATTTCATGCATTCATTTTTCTGATGAATGCACAAATTCCCCGTAGTGTTCGTGACTCACCACTCCAATGGAAAAGTAGTTGTTAATGATCTCATTGGGCACAGGGTCTCCTGCCTCATGAGGGTCATTTGGTATCACTTGGATACTCCAGCGGTCCATGGGGACCAATTCACTCCCTTCAATCTCTTTCAGGATTTCTCTCAAATCTGACCCATCATATCCTTTCATGGGATTATGACAGAAACAGCTTAAATATGTAACTGACATCTGACACTTTCATTAAAGTTCCTGTTTTGATTGTTGTTACCTCCTCCCCAGCGTAGGCAGCGAGCCAGGTCATTCCCAGTGCCCAGAGGCAGCACAGCTACTGAAGGATACACCTGTAGGTTTTCTTTGTCTAAAATCCCGAGAGATGTTATTTAGTGCTTCAGATGGTTAGCTCAACCCGCTGTCTGTAACTCAACAGGACATGCAATACCTAAAGCATCCAGGAGCCATCCGACGGTGCCGTCTCCTCCACACACTAAGATCCTGTAGTCGCGCAGATTACGAAAGAAGTGCAGACTGAAAGACAGAGTCAGCATTAACATAAATATACTCAAATGATATCTGCATTTGAACTCTGAGTCCTATAATGTGTTTAACGTGTACTGCTGTACCCTGGAGCAGGGCCTCCATCGGACAGATTGTATACTTGGCGTGGATTCAACAGGTACTGAAACTTCCTGAGAACTCTTCAAAGACAAAGCAAAAGCTGTTATAAACTGCCAATGACACAGTATTATCCTATGTATTGAGATGGAAGCAAGCACCTCCAAAATATTTGATTTTTTAGTATGGAGCGTGAAACTTCTGATCACATAGGACTGTGCTGCCTACCGTTCGCCTTGTTTTCCTCCACTTTTTGGGTTTACAAACACCAGCAGAGGGTGGGTGCGAGCAACAGGAACAATCTGAAAAAATCCCACAGATTAGGATCCATTAGATTATGTAAGTCTGCAAAATACACTGACGATGTGTTATATGTTTTAAATACATATAATAGGTCTGGTGGCTCTAAATTCAGTTTATTTAGTGAGATTTGATATTGGGAGACCTGCAGGATGTGGCCATCAAGAGTGACATTCAACAGGCTGGTGTCCTCCTCCTGCCGGAAACAAAAACTTAGTGACCAGCACACAGACACAAAAATCTACATTCATAGAGTAATTTAGAGTCATTTTACCTTTGAGACGGCGTAAATGGCCCACGGAGGCAGTATATGATCTTTCAGCGGCCCGCAGTCACAGTTCGATAAGCCACGCAAAACACACTCATCATGACGCTTAAAAAAAGAACAAAACAATACTCATTAACTAAAAACGGTAATCTATTCTTACTCATTCAGCTATATAGACTGAGTACTTTTTTGTTTTCACCCAATTGAACACATTCATACAAGCACTTTTTTCCATGCCGGAGCGCACGCACACACTCTCACGCTCCGATGGAGTCATCATACTTCGACATACTGACTGAAGGAGCCAGTTGGTAGCCACCCAGTTGGTGGAGGACCCCGCTCTACCTCCGATGCCACAGCCATATGATCCTGAGCAGGCCCGATCACATGCAATCTCTGTATTCACAAACGCACTCACCAACTCTTGGCACCACACGCAGCGCTTCCCGGCCAAAGTTTTGATCTTCTTATTGCAGACATCACACTTGTTGGCACCGCAGTCAGCTCTGATCCAGTCATGAGCTGCTATCTGAGATGCAGAGGAGGCACGAAACAGGCGTTATGCACAAAATGCCACTTAGCACCAGCGGCAACGTTGTCTGGTATTGTTTTCCCATTGTGAGTCATGAACATTTAGAGAAAGTCCGAAGTGAATACTCAGTTTTAAAGGCGGATATGTTCAAACAGCAGATGCGTGTGAACCAAAGAGCCCACCTGTTTTAATCTAGTGTATAAACATCACAGAAGAAATCACTGACATCACTATTTTTCTTTTTTGAAATCTGGAAAAAAAGGCTAATTTGACAGCAGGAATGAGCAGCGCTGTGTTCACATATTCATCCATTCATGCTGCCTTGTTTGAGCCGACTTATGTGGCAACCCATCCCTGCATGACTGCGGGAAAAATGATGTTATAGCTGACTTTAAAGGAGTCAGTACAGAATAACCCTGCTCCTAAGCAGCTGTGGAAAATAGCTGCAGATTTATGGCTTTATGATTGAACTGAACTGGCAGATCGAATGAAAACAAACCGGTTCCACCTCCCACAGCAGCTCATTACTGATTTTTTTCTTTTTTTTTTTGACTGTGGCTGCAGCCAGGAAAGAAAATGACCAGGCCACTATCTGTGCTTGTGCAAAATTGGGACGTTTAACAGATGTACCGAGCAGATTGTGCTGGCAGTAATCCGCATTTTTTTTAAAAACAGTGAAAAAAACAGAGGTTGCACTTACTGACTAATGCACTCTAATGTTCCCTGTTCTTAATGTGCCTGTGGTCATTGCCGTTTGGTTTTAAAAAAGAGAACAGGTGAAGAGAGAAGATGTGACTATATCCCCATAAACACACTGAAAATAGGATTTTGCATAAAATGTAAGCGCTGTTGTAAACGTAACCGTATATCTAAAAAGCAGAAATATACATCAAACAAAGGGAAATTAAAAGCGATCATTGTGTTCCTTACACCAATTTCCTGTTTAGATTTGACAAAGGTACGAGCGCAGGGCTCGGGATTCTTGTTGGCACACTGGCTATGGACGATGTACTTGCAGCCTGGAAGGAGAAAAATGCAGTGGGTGAGAAAGGTTCTCAACGTTTAACAAAAGAAACTGCAGCAATGCTGACAGAAAGCAGAGTGTACAGGTGTAACTGTAAAATGCATGTCTCCACCAGTTCATTTATATGGTGTATCAGGAGCTTGGCTTCCCCCTGGTGGCGGTTGTGAGCTCTTACAGTTGCAGCTGAGTCCTTGCTTCCCAAGGCCGAGCAGCATGCTCTCACACACACTGCAGTAGGTTGGCTTGTTAAAATGCTTCATCGTCCATATGTGCTGCCCATCCTTTTCAGTCATCTTTGGGAAGAAGAGAAAATAACAGCAATTGGTCAGATCTTTTAGTTAAGTCAAGGTAGTTTAACAAAGAAAGGAAGGATTGCATAAAATTGTTTGGTTTTTTTCACCTTCAGCCCCAGTAGAACAAGTAAAGGTACATTGTTCATGCCTCCCTTCAGCCACTCCTCCAGAGTGACGGTGCCACTGTCATCCACATCAATCGCTGTCATCATGTCTTTGAGCACCTGTTCCATCACAAAACACCAGTTATTTATTGTTTAACAGCGCATCTTCTGTCACACCCTCAGCCTGTGTTTTCAGGTGCCACACTTTATGTGGGCTGGTAAACAAAAAAGTTCAAAAGTCATGCAGAAGAAGAAGAAACAAACACAAAAAAAAGACTCATACTGGTCTGAGTTCAGTCACGTCCCAGCCCAGATAATCAGCGGCTCGCATCATTTGAGTGATTATACGATCCACTTCCTGAAAGAGAGACATAAGAGTTCTGGTGAGATTGGGTGTAACCGTATCCATCCAAATTAGCACACAAAAGTAATCTAAGACAGTCAGTGAGGCGCCAAGTGCAATACACTTAAAACATCGCAAAATTAAAACATTATGTATGCTACAGCCAGAGAAGTTATAAATGCGAAGAACTGGCTGCAGGCCAAAACTGAGTCCACATGTAGAGATATAAGTCTAACTCTGGATAGATATTTCCATTACCTTAATTTTTTCAACATTAATCAACAGGGTTTTTTTTACACTATACATATAGATCTATATCTATACCCCTGTCAGTAATTTTGAGTAACTTACAGAGCTGTCCAGGAGTCCGTTGCCATCTTTGTCGTAAAGTTTGAATGTAACTAGAACCAAACAAAGTAAGTTAGTGAGCTAACCATGGGTTTTACAGTCACACATCCTCAATTTTAAGACATTTTCAGCAATAAATGTGGATTAAATGCAGCTGCAACTATAATAAAAACCTCCCAATATGATCAAAAGATAAGTCAAACCAACATTCGAGCTTCTCCCGTGGCTGTTCTTTCTCCAACACTGAGAAGTAACAGGACACATCACGAAGAAAGACTCCACCTGAATACCAAGAAACAAGCACAGTCCTCAGTGATTTAGTGAGGTTTTTTAAAAAAAAAGCAGCAGATGAAAATTGCTGGAATATCAAAACAAGTATTTTATCATAGTTTTGTTCCTGGAACAGGTGCACTAATCTCCAAAGCTTCGCCTACAGCCTCATTACTGTGAAGGGACAGCAAGATATGAAAAAAATAATAAGCACACAAACAGGTGGTCACTGAAAAAAAAAACTACCTTAGCAGATCAGTCTTTCTTTTGGTAGTTTTCAGGGAGTTTTGTGCAGCGTTTCCAGCCACATCCAGGACTGAACGGGAGTGCAAAGAACATTTTTCCCCCAAACTCTGTGCTGCACAATTTTGTTAAAGGACAACAAAGTCAAACCATAAAAATTCTTTACCTCCTTTGGGCTGAGGGCTCTTCGAGGAACCGTTTTGCTCCACGTTTTGGAAATAGCGAAAAAGCCGCTGGCAGAAATCTGCAGGAAAGTCCTCCACTTCTAAGTAGGTCTTGAGAAAGAGACAGAAGCCCTCGGAATCGACGCACTGAGGAGAGAAGTTGAAGTTATTTCCAAATGACGCAAAAGAATAAAAAATTTTCATTCATAGCAACAGTCTGACTATGATTTTTAGAAAATGCCATAAAAAAGTGGTAGAAAGCTTCCTAAAAAGGTCGTGTGTGCTTTTAATCAAGCACATTGTTAAAAATAGAGGTAAAACAAACTTTTAAAACTAATAGTAAATATTAATAAATTCATTTTTGATTTGTTTTGTAATTAGTACAGTATTAGGAACATTTGACATGGGAAATATAGTATATGATTGCCTAAAAAAGTTACCTCTCCAAAGCTGTGCTGAGAGAACCGACCGCCCGGATGAAACTCCTTAATCACATCTTTCACCCTCAAATTGCTCTCTGCAGGGAGAAGATCAGAGAGCTCAAAACGTAGCTGTATATGTGGATACACTGTGACTATCAGCCATTAAATCTGGGTTTGGGCCTTGCAGTGTGAGGTAATGCACACAGTACCTTTCCCAGGTCTGGAGAGGAGCAAGTGTAATTATCCATTCATCCATTATCCAACGTGCAAACACTAAAAGCCTACAGACCCATTTCATTTCTTCTAAAGCCTTTAAGTGGACAGTGGATTATTTTCAGCCCTTTAGCACACACTTTTTTTGTCGACATGTGCATGTAATTCTGCGTTCGCACCAGCCCCAGCAGAGGGACAGCATGCACTTATGTTTGGGAGTTGCCGCTTGCGATTTTGGGTCAATGCTGAATGAGTAGCATTAAAGTTAGGCAGTGATCCCGACTGCAGTTTTAACAGAAATATTTCCGCCTACATGCAGGAGCAGAGTGCACAGGTGTTGCAGCCTTAGATCTACGAAGTTAACTTTTCATATTTTTGTTGGACTTTGCCTGCGACACTCCCGTCTCCACTTATCTTGCTTTTGTTTTACTGCCTTCATAAATCGTTCTGAAGACTTCCGATATTTATTCTCACATTGCCCAGTGCTCAGATGTTTAATTCATTAAAAAGGAGTGAAACAAAAGTGTAAAGTAAAGTAAAAATTACACTTTTTTGTAAACGTGTGATGTGGTTTCCAGTGTCTGTGCAGCCAAGAAGAGTGTTAGGGTTGAGATTAGATGGAAGACAGTTACACAGATCAAGAGCAGAGCTATTATAACCACATCTGCCCAGTATTCATCCTCAGAAAAGTGAAAGCTGAATTCAGTGTACATGGATCAAGTGTTTTTTAATACATTTACAGTCATGAACTCATGCTGTGAAATAAATGGCATATTGAGCTACTGCTGCTTTATTAATTTAACAGGGAAATTTGCCAGAGTATTGAGTTACACTGCATTTTATCAGGGAGAATGCACTTGAGACTTGCGTGGCTCTAATTACAGTTTGAATGCACACATTGTTTTTATATTCTGTCCTGGACGCTGTCATCTTTGGCCTCACTAATCACTCATTGCTTTAGTTTTATGTCTTTGAATATCTACCTTTTGATACATACACAACAGTGTATCTTGCGTGCATCGGGTGCTTGGTGTAAAGGGGTTTGTATATACATTTTTAATCCGTAATAAACATGTGAACTTTATTATTATTATGATTATTATTCCAGTTTACTTTACTTACAGGTTAAAAACAATGTAGAAAATGGAAACTTACCTTCCATGTAGTGCTGCAGCTGGATAAAATCCACAGGAGTCAGAGACCCTTCTGTATCATCAGAGGAGGCCATCCTGGTCAGCTGCCTGAAGAATGAGAGAACAATGACTGGACATTCACAGAGGTGTCGATAACACAGACAGCAGGGAGACAAAGCACTAACCCGGCAAGGGAGACTGCAGAAACCAGGAGGCAGCCATACATGTAACATGTTTTACGTCATGTTCTGTGTTTTGGGTCAGCAGAACTGGTTTGCCTTCATTCCTGGGACTGCCACTAATGAAAGGAGCATACCTTTCTTAACGGATTCCGATCTACCAAAAACTTGCTATTAAAACAACATTGCTTCACTGACCACTGCTGATTTCCAGGAAAGAGTAGTGAAAATCAGATTGTATCATCCTGTAAACATGGAGAACGGGGAAAAGTTTGGGATGAATAGCTGAGGAGTAACAAGTAATAACATTAAGAGCTTCAGATTGTGAATACTGACGATCAACTGCCAGCAGCAGAGAAGCGGAGGAGTAGATGTAACACTGGCCTGTAGATTTTCTGGTTGTGCAGGTGTGCCTGTCCGGCTAAAACCACTTTTTAACTTCCCATCAGTTTAATGAGCAAAGCAGCAATTAAGACCCATTTTAAAAGGAGGCATCCATCAAACAGGATTATAATGTGAAGCCAGGACGTCAGACTGGCTGACACACACACAAAGAAACACATATGCATAATATTTTAACTTGTTCCGCTCTCAAAGTGCTGCACAGATGCTCGGACTGAAGGAGTTCGCGTGAACTCTAACAGGCTTCTTACCTTGACTCTCTCTCCTCGGACAGAGGGTGAAGGAAAAATAAGCGAATAAAGTCTCTCGGAGCTTCTCCAGCAGCACACACCGCTGCTATGCTGTTTGACTGCAGCTGGTAGTTGTGGGTGAATGTCTGCTGCGGTATTAGCGGATAAGGGATTAAGAATGGGCGGGGGAGGAGCTTTTAGCGACATAATTACAGATAGTGGCACCGCCTAGCGCGTGCACGCACAGACAGGCGCACGCGCGCACACTCGTTAGCGCTTTTGTGCCCTTACAACAGGTCAACACAATTAGATAAATACTGCGACTCTCAGGCTGGAAGTTAGAATGTAGCGGAATGCATGAGCAGGTGTGAATGAGTGAAAACTCTGAGTATGAACCGGGGAAGCGGCTTTCACGTGTCGTTTTTTTTTTTTTTTTTTAGCTTAGTCCAACTTGTCCGTGGACTGTTCACAGTACGCTGGTTTTCCACACTGAATGTTCTTCTGACTTTTTGTCGTAAATCATGACTTCTGGTGTAAAACATGACTTTTTTTTTTCGTAAATCATGACTTCTGGTGCAAAACATGACTGTTGACTCTCACATGTGGACATTATGCCACAGACAGACGTTGGTGGGGTCGAGAGATCTTTTCATTGAGAGGGGCAGCTGTTAAACTGTTAAATGTCCTTGGCTTCAATTGTGTTCTTTTTTCTCTGGTGCTACCAGTGGGTTTTGGAGTCAATGCCAAAATTTAGAGAATAATAAAATCCTTATACAAATATGCACTCACACTGATACAAGGCAGGATGGATCCATGCTTTCAGATTATTTACACCAAATTTTGACCATACCATGTCTGGATTCCTTATTGTATTGAGTTGTTGCCATGTGATTGCATGAATAGATATTTGCTTAAGAGAGCAGTAGTACAGTGAGTGGGTATATAAGTTTATATATTTATCAGTAATTGGAAAAATCCAAGTTGGAAGCTGGAAGCTTGGAATTGTGCAGCATGGTATTATATATTTATATTTATTATATTTATACCGTTTGTTAAAGTTATATTAAAAAGATGACAGGGGCATTGCTTTCACATTCTAGCAATGCATTTCACAGTCCTAGTTATTTAGAGTGAAGATGCATCCCCACCACCATGTGATCAGTTGATGCTATTCTGCTACATGTACTGCAGATACTGATGAAATATTTGTAAACAGAGCCCATCTGCTGGGGAAACAAATTACACAAGTAATTACACAATTTCTAAAGAAATCGCAAGAATTTTTCACAATGTGCTCTGTAAAAAAAAGTACTTGACAAATATCACCCATTCTGAAATATTAGTCCTGCTCTGATTGACTCAAAGGTTGGTACAGACACTCATGGCACCTCAGGATGAATTAAACAGGTGCCCTCGTGAAGCCAACACAATAAAGTCGACTGGTTCTTTTCAAGTTTGCAGACTGAGGAAAATCTATGCCTTGGCAGCATTGTGATGCATAAAACTCTACTCTGTATAAACATTATGTAAATGTCCACAGAAGCACATTTCCAGTATTTGTCCTTTTCAATCTCTAAAAAAAAGATCTATTTGAAATGATTATGTGGGGGGGGGGGGAGACTTTACTTGAATCATTAGAAATTGCCCAAAATTTAAAATCCTGTAAAAGTAGGGGTGTATGTATAGATTTGAGCCTGTATGTATACTTTTGACATGCGTGGATAAGTGAAAAGCCAAACTAAATTCATACTTGTGCACCCAATTCTTGATTTCGAAAGAGGGATAAAGAGGTTTAGCACTCCATTTTCTATGTTGCTTTAATTCTGGATAGAAAACAATAAGTTTCTAGATTTTTTAAAAGCTTGAAGACCAGCAACTCGGATTTCCTACTTGGAAAGTCAGAGCAGCCTTAGCGAGCCCAATTTAACAATCCAAGATGAAAGATGAAAGTAAATAGTTGTAAAACTGTAAAACGTTTAATCTGTACTGCCAGTCTTGTGTATTTGTAATATGCCGAGCACTGACCCGGCTCTATCCATGTATGCGCTACAGTATTATGCTGCTGGTAAATAGTTGTAAAACTGTAAAACGTTTAATCTGTACTGCCAGTCTTGTGTATTTGTCATATGCCAAGCATTGTCCTGGATCTATCCAAGTATATGCTGCAGTATTATGCTGCTGATACCTGAATGGCTCTACTTGCTAACAACCCAAAAAAATCCTGTTTTTCTTTACTATTTCTGAAAAGTGCTAACCTGGGAGTGCCGTTAATTCCTGAGTTTAAACATTCAAGTTCCAAGGTGTCTGGAACGTGGCATATATAAGCTGGCTTCCTTCCAAGATGGCTCTCTTCGCCCGGAAGGCTGGTGCCTTTCAGGCAGCCAACTTGGTTTTCTTTTGGTTTGACTGTGTCGTAGTTTTTCCTATTTTAAGTCTATAGGTTAGCACCTAGCTTTCTTTTGTTCATCTTCCCTCAGATTATGATTAATAAATTGGCTTATTAAAATTTTTTAATTTGTGGCAGTCTCTTCTTTGTTATGTCTTCAATTAGCCCGGTATAACACTGTTAAACCTTGTGCTTCAAGGAGGCTGCTATGTTACATCTAGGCTGTTATATCTCCTAATGTAAACTCACTGAATTTACAACCAGTTTTCGAGTGCTTTTGTTTGGTTTTTATTTCAAATTTCCCTGAGAGGTTTTGGACCTCCTGGTGCCGCCCTGGAAACGCTTCTGTCTGATGTTCTCAGCTGAAGCGGTAGGTGGCGATGACTCACTTCCGCTACAGATGATAGCGCAGTTTATGAGCAGAAGAAGAATTGATTTACGCAGATGTTTACGTTCTCCTACTTCCGTAGCTACCTAAAGCGGAGTAACGTTACCAGTCTGACGCTAAAGCGGACATTTCACCAGAAAGTCTCGGTCATGTTTAGTTTTCTTTACCTCAGTATTAGAGCGACTTAGCGGATCAACATGATTCAGGGCGTGTGCCTCCCGCTGTAGGCGCTGCATCGCGAGTTTTCCTCACCATTCATCGCAGGCAAAGCAAAGCTAAAGCTAGCGCCGTGTTAGCAGCGGGTCAGAGGCAGTTGGCTCAATTTAATAAAGCATCTTTCGATCCGCACTTTGTCCCCTTGTTAATTTAGATTATCACGCAAGGCAGTCATGGCCACTAGGCGTCTGACAGATGCCTTCTTGTTAATGCGGAACAATGCAATCCAAAACCGGCAGATATTGGCTGAGCAAGTGAGTACATACGACCCCCGTCTGAGTACACGTAGCAATGCTGCGGTGAGTGGTCTGCATCGTTTTGACATTTTACTGTGTGTGTTTGCATATAGCCAGTCACCGATCCCTGTTAGCTAGATCCAGCTGTGTGATAGCTGCTGCTAGTTATTATCCTGGACGACCTCCACGACGTTAGTGTTTCAGTGACTCGCAGTGATCTGACTCAGTGAGGCGATGATGGAGGAGGATGAAGAAGTGTTGCAGGCATGCTTTTAGCTAGTTAAATGTCTATAACCTCCCTTTTTTTTAATGACAAGAATATTTTTATATATAATTAGGTCAAGGTTAACTGGGGGTTATGGTTGATTTCATTTTCTTAGCATCCTCTCGTGCGCCTCACTGTGAAACAAAAAAAAACTGCTGTGGCCTTTCAAAAGCCCGCATCATACTGAGTCGTGACCTGTAATTGATCTAGAGGGCAGCTGATTCTCTTCTGCAGTTATTAAAAAATAAATACAATAGTTTAAGAGCATTTTCATTGCCTTTGCTTTTCAAAGCTTCCTGGAACACAGAGGAATACTACCTATCCTTTAATTGTTACACTATATGGACAGAAGTACTGGGCCACCCACATGTTACATTCACTGTAGCTGTTATAACACCCCATTCTAAATTGATTGCTACACTTTTCCATTTCAACACAGGACTTCTTGCCCATTTATACAGAAGGCCACTTGTGCCGTCCAACGCTGATGTTGGTTGCTTGCAATCTCTCTTCTAGTTCAGTGTGCTCTGTGTAGGTGGGCGAGTGAGGTTCTTCCTCACCAAACTCATCCAACCATGCTTTGTGCACTAGGGCACAGTCATACTGAAACAGAAAATGAACTTTACCATGCTGCACAATTCCAAGCTTCCAGCTTCCAACTTGGATTTTTCCAATTACTGATAAGCTGGAGCGTTCAGATTTCCCTTCTCTGGAACTAAGAGTTCAGAGCCAAAGCCCATAAGTGCAATGATTAAGAAGTGTGGCCAGATACTTTTGTCGATATAATGCAGTTATTATGAAAAGCAAGTGAGCTTTTTAGTGATCACGATAAAAGAAGAATATATTTATCTGTTCTCTATAGCAGAGCTGTTCTTTCTGATAGTGATTTCCGTGACACTGAATAATGATTTAGTTTCTTTTTTCCAAAAACAGCAGTCACTGCATGGAGCTCATTGCTGGAGACCTAAAACATTAAATGCTGGCATGTTTTTTTGACTAGCAGTGATAAAAACACTGTATTTAGTGTTGATGCAAAAAATAAAAATTAAATTAAAAAATCCTCCCATGACCTACTTATATTTTTAGGTTAAACTCCACCGCAGTACAAAAGTTATTACTTTCCCTGGCACAGTTTTGAAGCTTCTTCAGGCGGGCAGGTTTATACCACACGTGAAAATTCACACTCTGCTGTGAACATTTTATTGTGTTACCTGCTCTCTGGTATAGATTAGTTTCTTCCCGCTGGAAGCCCAGAGATCATGAACTTATAAGGTTAACACATTCTGCATTTGTTTGGGGAAAATTCTTAGTAACAAAACCAGCCTTTGTTACTTAGCTGCCACTCCTCATGGCACTGAGCGAAGTGGAAATGCTGATCTCTCAGTGACACAAGTGATTTCTTCAGGGACATCTACAGAGTGGAGCCCTTTAAATGGCTGTGGCTCCTGGAACAACACTACCTCTCTGTAAAAGTGTCGTGTTTGGGTTTAGATCAACAGGGAGCACGCTCAGAGTGAGGAAGATAGAAGCATTGCTGTGGCTTCATTTTTTTGGAGGGTGATTCATACCTAATAGGGCACATGAGCTAGTCATACACTGTCTGTTATTTTTCATTCCAAGAACCAAAAAAAAAAAAGATTACTCAGTCAGTTCTTGGTATTTTGTTTCATCTACAGAACAGCTGGTGTAAAAGAGCCCAGAAATTATCTTTGGATAGTTACACTCCCCACATGTTTTGGGTCATACACTGATGAAGATTTGTTTGATACCAATTCCATCATTGATTCTGATTATATATTCATTCCTTATTAAAAATCTCTGAGTCCGAGCACAGTGTAGAAACAGAGTAGAGAAACGGGTCACACGTGGAAACACTCCAGCCCAATCACTTTGCTGTCAGCTGTCAGAAAAACATGTCAGCATTAATGAAAGGCATTGTTAAGCTCTGAGGCACAAGATTCCAGGGGAATAGAAAATTTGATACTGGTTCTCAACTGGAACGGTTCCCATCCCAACCCTACCTCCTCTGCATGCCTGCACACCTGTTTTTTGACTTTATCTCTGTGCCCATCATTTGTTCTAAGATAGATTTAGTTCCCTGTTAACTATTCACAGTGAAAATGTTGTAATGAGCGTTTTACCCAGCAGGATATTAGCTGCCAGTGAAGAACAGTACAGAAATGAGTCAAATCCTGGAACAGAATCAAAATTCTGTATTTACAGACGATCTCTTGTGACCGAATGAGCGTCTTCTCAATATCTGTTCAAACAGTTTGGTCTCTTCTTCAATGAAACTGCTCCAACCGCTTTATCTGATATGTGTCTGAAATGGCTAAAAAATGTAGGTAGAAGTGTGGAGTGTAGGTTGAGTCTCCGTCTTGTACTGTAACAAACGTCTGTTTGACACTGGCGTCGTGTTAGGCTTCATCGATATATGGGATAAACACAGTTGATTTAAATGTCTCACAGGCTCGGTCATTAAAATTATGAGGAGCTAAACTGATTAGAGCAGTCGGCCGTTATCAAGCCGTCACGTTGAAGCTGTTAGAATATTTGGCTCAGGTGGTTTTTAGTTGCTTTGTTACAGCAGGACCATTAAGTTGCTTAGAGCTGCGTCTAAAATTGCGTTTGCTGTTAGAAACGAAGAACATTTTGCTGCTGGGTGTACACTCAGGTTTGAAACAAGAAGGCAGCAGACCAAGTCGCCTCTCGCTTTTTTACTGACAAATTAATCACTGAAGAGGACAAAGCAACTAACAGTGAACTCTTTTTAATCTAAAACTTAATCTAAAACTCATAAAATCATTTTCCTTTTGTTAAACTCACACATTTCTGCTCTCTGTCCTCACACTGTTTCCTCCTTTGTAATCATTTGATTTAAGGTAAAATGATTCAGGTAAAGGTTTCTGGATGATCTATTTCTATATTTAGTTTAACTGAATGTCAACAGCCTCTTTTACACTGCTCATTACTGCTAGTTCAAAGTAATTTAACGGTGGGAGTGGATGGATATTTATATTTCATGGGCCTCACTTTCTATTACTTCTGTCTTTTTTTTCTCCTTTTCCTTGTTTTCTGTTGGATGGGGCCGCTCTGATATCTGCCAATCATATTAGGAGCTTGATGAGGTACTGTCATTTCTCTTACTAAAAGACGGAAACCGTCATCTTCACACACTATCACGTAAAATGTTTTAATGGATCCTCTTGTGTCTTTAAGTTGGCCGATGATCGGATGGCCCTGGTTTCAGGGATCAGTTTGGATCCCGAAGCTGCGATTGGGGTCACCAAGAAACTGCCCCCCAAATGGGTAGATGGAGTAGATGAGGTAAAAGTGAAACTGTAGTAGAAATTTGCAGCTACTTTAGTGTCTTTTTAAAGTGAAATTCAGCGAATAAATTAATACATTTTGTCTTCAGATCCAGTATGAAATCACAAGGATCCGGCAGAAGATGAAGGAACTGGCCTTACTTCATGACAAGCACATGAATCGTCCCACACTGGATGACAGCAGTGAAGAAGAGCACGCCATAGAAATCACAACTCAGGAGATCACGCAGGTGAGATAATTTAACAGCACTGTGATATGTATGCTGCTTATTTTTAGACCTGAAATGCTGATCCTTTTCTTTCAGCTGAAAATCTGCCTGGATATGTTTTATCGGTTGTTTTTATTTGAACATAAAGAAGTATTTATGTGAGAGCACGCTCTAGTATTGAGCCTGAAGTGAATTTAGAAATGCAACAAATAGAGTCGTTATTGTTTTTGCAGATGTTCCATCGATGCCAGCGAGCCGTGACTGGTTTGCAGTCTCGCTGTGGTCACTGCACAGAGCAGGAGGAACGACTCCTGAGAAATGTGGTCTCCTCTCTGGCACAGAGCCTGCAGGAACTGTCCACCAATTTTAGGCACACACAGTCGAGCTATCTAAAACGTAAGGACTGCAGGGCATGTTACATGTGGGGGTTTTTTTAACTGTTATCAAGTATTTTTGTCCTCATGATGTTTTAATGCCGTCTAAGCATCGTGCCATTGGCTTGTCTGACAGGTATGAAGAATCGTGAGGAGAGATCAAAGCACTTTTTTGACTCGGGGCCATTAATGGAAGAGGATGAAGATCTAGCTCTATATGACAAGGTGAGGAGAACATGTTTAGAGCTGGGATGTCCACAGAGAGCTGCTCTTAAGCTTAAATGGACCAGACCGGTAAAACGGCTGCAAAATAATCACAACAAAAAAACAAAACGCCTCCAAATTGTTCCACCTTTTCCAGATGATGAGCAGTTTAAGAAAAATAATTGCTTTTTTATCAGCGTTTCTTCATTATAAAGCAGTAAATCAAAGAAACCCATCAGCATGGCTCAGTCCAGCAAACTAGACTGAGTTGTTTTTTATTTTTGGTTTATCTGTTCCTTATCTGTTGCATTTGTCTGATGCATTTGTCAATAAGAAGGCTCTAAAATTGATTCTCGCTGAGATAAAATCACCAGTTCAGACTTTTATGATATTTTCCATTCTTAATGCCAAAACACAGTAATTGAGATAAATCCAGTGGCTGTTGGCCTACATCTCTGAAGATAATGCATGTATGCTGACACTGTGTACACAGTGAACCAAAAGCAGAAGTATCTGTGACCGTCAGTACAATTAACATAAAAAAAACCAAAAACCCCAGTATTTCTATCATCTACCAAGGTTTACACATTAAATTCCCAATTTGTACTAAAAATAGTCAAATTGAGTTTTGGTACTTCTTAACAGACAGGAAATGGCCTCAGTGGAGGAATGAAATAAATGCTTTGTTTGTAAAATGGGTGGTCCTGGGTTTAAAGTCAGCCTGGGGCCTTTCTGTGTGGACTCTCTCCAAAAGGTGTGCATGGTGTTAGTTATATTGGAGACTCTAAACTGACCGTAGATGTGAGTGTGAGTGTGAATGGTTGTCAGTCTCTGAGTGTTGCCCCTGCAACAGATTGGCTCCACTACACTACTGTAAAATCTTCTGTATTACTGAAATGGAAATTGGTCCGAATAAAACAAAAACAGCTCATTACCCTGCTGCTGTCCGTCTGGTGTATAACATTTGTATATTCAGCCTTGTTCTTGAATCTGTCATCTTTCAGGGGTTCACAGACGATCAGTTGATGCTGGTGGAGCAGAACACAGTCATGGTTGAAGAACGAGAGCGGGAGATCCGACAGATAGTGCAGTCTATCTCAGATCTGAATGAGATTTTCCGGGACTTGGCAGGAATGGTGGTGGAGCAGGTATTTGAAGCAAATACAAGACAAAACAACTGACTTCTAATTATGTTATGGGTCCAGTCACTGAGCTGCCACAGGAAAAACGTGCACACACAGGCATCGGCCACATGCGAAGATGGAAAAAAGATCACACAGTTTTTATCAATCATTTATAACAAAAAAGGAGCTAGGTTGAATTTTAGTTAAATAAAGCTCATTCTGATCCTACCGGCAGGAGCTTTCAGATTCAGATTACTTTTATTTGTATGAATAGTATTTGAACAAAATAACTTAAGATGTTATTTTTAAAAAACACTTTGAACTGATCTTTAAGGAAGAGCATACACAGACTTGGGAGGAGTTTTGCTACAAAACTGCAAACACGATCTACAATTAAAATGAGTTTCTTCCCTATAAAAAAGAATATATTTTTGTCTTTCTAGGGCACCGTTCTTGATAGAATCGACTTCAATGTGGAGCAGGCATGTGTTAAAACAGAAGACGGATTGAAACAGTTACAAAAGGTAAACACAAATTACATGCTATTACACTTTGACCAATGGTTTGACTTGTTTTTTCTGAAGTGGGTGGTCTTAGACTGTGAGGGGGGGACAGCTGTGCCATCTGTGCAGAAAAGCCCCTCTAACTCATTGCCTGCCTTTTTTTTTTTTCTCACCAAATAGTTACCAACCTATTACAGCTACTACAGTAAAATAAGACCCAAGTACAAAGCTGAAAACACTTTAAAGATTTCTAACTAGTATTGAGTTCAGTTTGGAAACTAAAGATAACAGCCTTGCTCAGTGGAAACCCTGCATCTGATTGAGTAATTATCACCATGGTTTTTATTAATGTAGAATTTCAGTATATTTGCTGAAATATACTGGCTATATACTGGCTTTAGATACAGACTTTGAAGCTTTGCATGTTTAATCCACCCGGGACAACATTCATTAAGCTAAAGATGCAATTAGGATTTATCACATGTTGTTGGTAATAATTATTTTAAATCTTACCTGCAATTAAGGTTATGTGAAAAAGAAAGTACACCCTCTTACAGTTCTGGAGGTTTATGTATCAGGACAAAGGTAAGGAATTAGCGTATTATCAGCCGGTCTTAAAACTAATTTAAAAACAACCTCAGATGAAAAACAGCACTTGAGACATGACATTGTGTCTTTATTTATTTAACGAAATTAAGTGAAAATGGGGAATTAAGTTGGTAAGTAGCAGCCAGGTGCTGCTAATCAAATTCACTCCATGAATTGATCACCACCAAATGGGCATAAAAGCAAGGGTTTTGGCAGTTTGCAGGTCTGGAGCGTTCAGGTGTGTTAACACGATTAATAGGCATGACATCTGCAATTATCTTTTTACTGGTTCTCATAACTCAAATTAGAAAACTATAAGTGATGACATCCATATTTAGGGTCTTGTTTTCTTTCCATGCAATTTCATTTTTTAATTAATTCTAAACATTTTGTGGCTTATGGTATGGAAACTGTAAATAATGACCAAAGACAAATAATAGTTATTATAACTATTAGTAGCGGTATTGGTAGTAGAAGTTATTTTGCTTAAATTTCCTATGAAAGCCAGGCTGTGATTTGTTCGTACATATGCTCAGGGGCACTTCTAAATGTATTTATAAAGTACAAACAAATTCATCTATTGATTTGTGCCGGAAACATTCATGCATGTGATAAACACACTGTTAGCAAATGAGGGTCAGTATTGTTTTGGACAGACCAAAGTGGAGATGTTTGACCACAATGGCAAAAACCAAACACAGCATATCGGCACAAACACCTCATAGCAGCTGTCAGCACGGTGGAGGAGAGGTGATGATTTGGGCTCGTTTTGTAGCCACAGGACTTGGGCACGTTGCAAGCACTAAATCGACCATGAACTCTTCTGTATACCAAAGTATTCTAGACTCAAATGTGAGGTCATCTGTCCAACAGCTAAAGTTGTGGTTAATACTGGGTAATACAACAGGACATCAAATCTACAACAGAATGGCAGAAAAAGAAAAGAATCCAGGTGTTGCAATGACACAGTCACAGTCCAGACCTCAGCCTGATTGAAAGAGAGCTGTCTCCCCCCCCCACACACACACACACGACTCCATTTGTATTAATTCATTAAAAGTGAATGATTTTATTTAACATTATTCTTATTTTCTTTGCAGGCAGAACAGTATCAGAAGAAAAACCGAAAGATGCTGGTCATTTTGATCCTTTTCGTCATAGTCATTGTTCTAATTATTATTCTTTTTGGAACAAAGTTGTAATCACTCATTCCTCCATTTTTGTTTTCTGTCTGGGTGTTTGTTGTGTAACTGTGTGGCCTGGACTTGATTCTGCCGTCTTTCATACCAACCGGGAAATGCTAAGAAGAATTCCCCATCTTTGTGGGAACACTGTGGGTTAGTGGAGATGGGTTTTTGTAGGGAGGAGAGTTAGATTTTTGTTTTTATTTTTTATTTTTGATGGATTTGAATGAAAAAAACAATCAACAG
This sequence comes from Etia nguti, assembly GCA_015106755.1. NCBI lineage: Eukaryota > Metazoa > Chordata > Actinopteri > Cichliformes > Cichlidae > Etia > Etia nguti. The sequence goes on along the minus strand of VUQG01010005.1, from coordinate 7,023 downwards.
TGTCTATTTTTCCCAAGTGACTTTGACAGAGGTTTGTTCAACCGGACATTTTCATCTTAGCATTATATTTACATCCCAGCTCAGTATTTTACTGTGAAAGACTCGAGAACTCTTTTTTTTTAATGAGGGCAGTACCATTTAAGATCAGAACAGCCATTCAGTACCAAAGGACCATCAGTTTTTTATCAGTTTATTCCTCACTTTAGAAAAATAATACTAAGGTCCTTGTTACCACAAGGTTGGCCTGAGGAGGGTTTACGCAGCCATACGTCTCCTCCACTTCATTTTAACTTCATACCTGTTGAACACTTGCTGCGCTCTCATGAAGTGCTCATTTTAAAAACACTTGTTTTTGTTCTCCATGGTCTTTGCATAAAGTGCTACCTTTTTTTTAAGAAACCCTTGCAGTTTGCACATATTGAGCCCTGAGGGGTAGGAAGGGGTGGGGGTGTTGTGGATGTAATACTACTGTCATTTGTATGATAAGCAAATTATTTATTTTCACGTAACTTCATATAATCCAGAGATTTTTTTTTTCTGTTTTGTGTCAGGTTTGCTGTAAATTGAATAGATTGTATGTGTAGTCTGAGCACAACAGTTAATAATCACTCCACGGAGGAAACGGATGTAGTCCAACGCCATGAAGAGACATTTGAAGACCGCATTGTGATTTTTTTTTTCTTCCTTTCTTCCTTGTTCAGATTTACATGTTACATTTCATTTGGCTGTCTGATGAGCTGAAACGATGACGCGCTTTATTTGACATATCTGTACTCAACTCTACACTTTACGTGTGAAATCATCTTCGTCATTGATGTGAAATTGTATGTGAAAAAAAAATGTCCAAGTGGTACTTTACTTAAGTATTGATTTTGGAAACCAAACGGGTGAGGAGACAGCAGCTTAATTTTTTTTAAAATAAACCTGGAACATGAGTGGTGTGTGTATCTGTGTGTTCGCGTCTTGCACAAATGATCACCAATGGTACTAACGGCAAACAAAGGTCACAAAAAACTATTAATTTAAATGTGTGTTCCATGAAAAATCACCTACCTAACACAGTTTTTTCTTTTTAAAACTACCATATTTAATAAAGCCATGCAAAATTTTGACTTCTCACTAAAATTCCAGAGATGCAGGTGCCCAAAGTATACTCAAGGGATTTAATAATACACCGCTCTATTTTCAGCTCGATTTTGGAAGAGCTTTTCCCATGTGCATGTAGGGTTTGCTTGATGATAATTCCCAACATGTGGGATTTGGTCATCCCTGACTGATTACTGTGAGTAGTCTTGTCTCTCAAAACACAATTTGGGGGAGAAAACCAATTAATTCCAAATTAACAATTGTCTATCAAACACAACCAACCTTGCAAAAAGGCAACACAGCTTTGGAGAAAATGACTTCTGTAAGAATGCCATGACAACCTGACTGGTATGGTGCCATGGATAAGTTGCAGGGCAGTGAGTCCCTGATATCAACCCCATGGAAAACCTGCGTGTGACAGACAGACAGACATCGCAATCCTCTTCCACAGACTCAGCACGGGCAGCACTGGTGGTTGCTGGTATTTAATGTCTGTGGCAAAGTGTAAG
>VUQG01010003.1:0-10979 GCA_015106755.1 Etia nguti | reverse complement strand
TCATATGTTAGGCTATGCCCTCTCTATTTTTAGTAATTCCACGCCGGTGGAAACCCAAACAAAACACGCATTAAGAGTCTCTAATGCCTGTGTCTCAATTTCGCGGCCTATGTCACCTCTACTTGCGGCCCGCATAACGACATGAAGAAATATTTTTAAAAATTATTATTCAAGAAATTATTTAATATGAAGGCAATAGGCAGAGTGTTACAGGCATAGCCCTAAAGAATGTAGCCTCCTGGGCAGTGTAGTCCGTGCTGCAGGGAGAATGGACTGCCATACCCGTTATGTGTCTGTGAGCGAGGGAGGGAGAAAAAGGAGAGTCGAAAAGTACGAGTTGTCACCGAGCAGAATACGTTACAAAATACATTTTGGGGCATGTAGTCTGTAATCTGTAGTGGGATACATTTTAAAAGTAACCTTCCCAACACTGATCATATCACCCTATTAGAGCACTTCGCTCTCACACTGCAGGCTTACTTGTTGTTCCTAGAGTATTTAAAAGTAGAATGGGAGGGAGAGCCTTCAGTTTTCAGGCCCCTCTTCTGTGGAACCAGCTTCCAGTTTGGATTCAGGAGACAGACACTATCTCTACTTTTAAGATTAGACTTAATTAATTTTAGGTTGTCCTAAAAAGTGTAAAAACTCTTCTGTTGATCTGAACTGCTGCAGCAAGAGTACTGACACAGACTTGAAAGCGATAACATATTTTTTCCCATATTGGCATCTCTTTATTGGGTGGCTGTTAAACCTTGAATCGAATTTTAAATTCTTCTCCTCACATACGAGGTCTTCAATAATCATCTTATCTTAAAGACCTCATCATACTCTATCAACCCAACAGAGCATTTCACTCTCAAACTGCTGTTTTTTTGGATTTGCACAGACTTTGTGCAATTTGGAATTTGAGACCACATTTCCACTTGCTCCTACACCCAGGGGCGGATCTAGAAGGGTGGTATGGGGTGGCATGTGCCACCCTAAAATGATCTCTTGCCACCCTAGTTTTGAGTATGACAGTGTTGTTTATTTAAATAAGATAGCATTAACACTTTGAGCCTAGTTACAGTTAAAAGTGAATATAAATTCTTAAACTGAATATATTTCATAGTGTTACCCCCCTCCACCATTAACAAATGGTTCAGCCCATAGAGCAGAACAGCTTTATTTTTTTGTTTTCAATAGCAACCGATGCCTATGATTGTGCCAGAGCACAATTTGAACAACACCATGAGAATTTCAGATTTTACACAGGTGGTTGGTTGTTACACTCTGGAAATGGAATCAAGGTGAGTGTTATTAACCCTCTGTGGTCCACGGACACTGTACTGTTGCACCCAATGTGACCCCATGTCCTATATTGAGATTCACAGCCAGCTAAACTCTCTCTTGCATCACTTCCTCCAAGGAACAGGCACGTGTTGTATTTGGATAGGATTTAATGCAAAAAGGTGTGAAAGGCGTCCCTACACGCTGCTCCCCGGGCGCCCAATGGCAGCCCACTGCTTCACTGAGTGAATGGGTTAAATGCAGAGAGGAATTTCCCCACGGGGATCAATAAAGTATACATTATTATTATTATTAAACTGAAATGATACAAAATACAGAAATGTCACATAAACATTAGCTTGGATTGGACTTCTTTCTATTGACATATAAAACACATCAAACATTTCCAAATCACTTCAATAATATCATATACCCTGTCTGATAATTGAACACAAGTAAGAAACTTACTCATATTGCCACTCAAAGGGATTTAACGGAGTGGATGGCTTTGGATTGGAAGGAAGACATCATTTCTTGCTTCACTCATGAGCAAACACTTCCTATCACATTTCTTCTAGTAACTAATTGGCTCAACATAGCAGACTGTGCAAACCTGTGCCCCCTAATAGGCCTGGAGAAATAACATTAAAAACAATTCCAGTACAGACACGCTGCACCTCCAAATCACATGACTGATTTAAGCTGACATGGCAACAAGCTGCAGCCACGCCGAGTCTTTCGTGTTGAAAGTTCGGACTTCCAAGTATACACCGGTATTTAAATTTTAATGACAGGCCAGTAAATCCAGAGTTATGAAAAATACTATAGTCACTTGTATTTTGTTTTTTAGTGTTTAGTGTTTTCTAAGGACAGCGTGAAAATGGTAAAGAAAGAAAAAAAGCCACCTCTTTCCTATTGGTTGAAAAATGTACCATGTCGACCAATTTTTTAAAAAAGTCAATAGGTGGGATTTGGTTGTTTAGGAAGAGGGGAAAGTTTTGGGAGTGACGGTAACGGCATCGAGACAGACCGAGCGAGTGAGAGGGAGAGAGAGTTTTGAGATGTGGGAGATTTGTGACCTTTAACGTCAAGTGTTTAGTTAGTGTGTTGTGTTGTCTTGTGTAGTCAGTCTGTTGTGTAGTTGTTGTTTTGTTTTGTGTGTCAGTGAGGGCATTAATGAATGTCACAAAGGCAGATTGCAATGTAAACACTGTCAGCAGGTAGAAAACCAGAGAAGTGATAAACCTCCTGGTGTCAGGCCTGCAGGGTTTATCCCTGTGGTGTTCTCCTCTGTCTTGTGGCGGACAAGCAATTTTTTTTTTTTTACTGGCACAAATAATTTGTGGGGCATCTTATTGTGACACCTGATTGTTCTCTCATTTTAGTTATAGTAATATTTTATATAACTATTTTATAGTAACATTTTTAAATACCTCTAGGATTTTTTTTGTGATTTCAGATCAGTTGTGTGAATACAGTATGTCAATGAAAAAACAACTAAATTCAGACACGTGAGGTTGTGCTGAAAAGAATGATACCAAACAAGGCAGGAAAAAAAATAATAATAAAACAATTTGAAGGTGAAATACAAATGTAAAATCAAAAGGAGTCAAAAATGGCCAATTATATTTTGGACCTCAGAGTGTTAACCCAACAAATCATAAAAAATTAGGTTTAAATTTTTGTTCATGACAGTGCAGATTTCTGACTTTTTCTGTAAGTTGAAGCATGTAACAATTTGATTTTTTTCTAACAAAAAAGTGTAGCTTTCTGGATTTTATACTTATTGGGCTACATACTTATTTATTATACAGGCTATACAGTGCATAAAATAACATTCGCATGTTTTATGTAACTAAAGTGTTTAATTTTGTGGGCTACAGAAAATAATTAAGTTATAGACTATATTTATATGAAAAACGTGTGTACTTACCGCATTTGAATCATTTTAACCATATGTAACCACCTGCATATCTGTTTAAAAAAAAAGGCTTTGATTTTGCCACCCTATTTGATTTCCTTGCCACCCTCAAGCCACCCTAAGAAAATTTCTCTAGATCCGCCCCTGCCTACACCTGGAGGTTCAGGTGGTTGGACAACTTTCCTAATGTAAACTTCAAAACTGGGTGGAATACCATCTGACTTTGTTGTGACTTGGTGCTATATAAATAAAGCTGAACTGAATTGAATTGAATTGAATTGAATTGAATTGAATTAAACGGAACTGATGCAGCATGGATAAATAAATACATTTTGAGAACCCATTTTGTTGCTTTACTGAATAGGTATTGCTTGAATTTGCTCTTGCCCTTAAATGGCACCATTTGCTCATCGACACATAATGTCTCTTGCATAGGAAGCTGCTTCAGCTTCATGACTATGTGATATAGGAGAGGCTGAATCTTGTCTCATCATAGTCACCTATATCCCTTGTGCCTTGGGAACTGTTATTGCTTAAATACCTGAACAGGTACCAGCAGATACATTTTTCTGTTGTCAAGGAGCAGCATAAACAGTCTATGTTCAAGTTAATTTACTGTGCAGGGGACTTTTTAGTCTGTGAAGTCTATGTATCTACTGGATTTATTTTGGAGAATCTCAGTCAAAAACAAAGAAAAAAAAGAACACTTTCAGTAATCCAGATTAAGTTGACAAAAATAACTGAATTTATCTGTTTGTCTTACGTGACATTTTCTTACTCCTTTGCACCAAGCCAAATTGCTAAGACACACAAGCTCATTTACATTTTTTGATGGTAAGAAACTGTACTTCTGTACAATATGACCAACAGCACAGAACAAGCTTTCACAGGTCTTGTCTCCAGGTCAGTTCTAAATGTACATTTGAATTGGAGAGCTCAGATGATAATCATGCCTACATTGTCAATCAACCAAGAGTGATGACAAAAAGCAGGTAGAACCACAGATCATGAAACATACTTTTCTCCTCCCAGGAATTTAGTCACATACCTACAACAGAAAAAAAATCAAATCAGAATGTAGTGCATTAATTTACTTTCATACACACAAAAATGTCCTCTACAAATTCATGCTATATTTACACACACATACAGATGCTATTTCTCTCTCAAACACACAGAAAGGACACTTAGGAATAAATGATGTAAAATATACCTGCAGGGTTCCGGTGGTGTTTCCAACTTCTGCAGTTAGTCCATTTCAGCTGTAGTTGGCACAGCAATTTTGGTGTTCCGGGTGATGAGGACATCCCTGAGTGGATGCTTATTTCTGCAGATAATGTTTATCATGTTCAGAGTTTAATTCTATCTGGTTGGAATGTTTTGTATAAGTTGTCTGGCAGAACATTGTGCATATGGGACTTTGCATAATGAGATGGTGCAAGACAGATTTGTTGTTGGCCTGAAAGACAAAGGATTGTCAGAACATTTACAAATGGACCCCGAACTAACACTAGAGAAAGCGTTTAACAGAGCCTGACAAAGTGAGGTTGTAAAGAAGTAACAAGAGATGCTAAACACTAACTTTAAAATGGACATTACTAACTCACACCTGAATCACGTCCATGCAAATCGGCAAGGAGGTGCACGTCCCAGGCAGCTAAAACCACTACATAAACAAATCACCACAAAAACACAGCAAGAAGAAAAGACACAATGCAGATGATTTGGAGACATAAAAGACATAGAAGGCCACAATCTTTAACATTGCCCTGCGAGGAAGGCCACATGTAATTACTGCACTAAAAAAGGACATTTTGCCAGAATGTACACAAATAAAAAACTGTGTGAAGCCAATGCTGCAACAGTCTCAATGAACAGTAATATAGATGATGAGCTCACTTTCTTGGGTTTCAGAGGCAGTAATCAAGCACTGTAAGTTCATCTTTGCACGTCATGGCATACCAGAGCGGGTTTGCTCTGATATTGGACCTCAGTTTTCATCTGATTCCTTCTAAAGGTTTGCACTGGAATGGGGCTTTAGTCAGGAGACATCCAGTCCCCACTTTCCTCAGAGCAACGGGGAGGCTGAAAGGGCAGTCAGGAGCATCAAACGTCTTTTTAAGAAGCCTGGAGATCCCTATCTTGCCCTTATGGCATATTGTGCCACTCCATTGGTAAATGGAGTCCAACTGAGCTTCTCATGGGAAGGAGAATAAGGACAACTATTCCTGTCCTCCCATCACAGCTAAATCCAAGATGTGCAGACATAGATAAGCTCAAAACAATAGAATACATGTACAGACAAAAAAAGACAAAACTACAACTGCAGACACAGAGCACGTGACATGCTACATCTAAATCCTGGAGACAAAGTGTGGGTCTCAGACATGGATACTAGAGGGGCAGCTGTGTCAAAGGCAGGTTCGTCAAGGTCCTACATCATTGAAACATCCAAGTGCACACTCAGAAGAAACCGTTAACGTCTTTCACAGACTTCTGGGGCACCAGAGACTTCTATTGATCCACCCGAGGCTTCACCTGAGAACTCTGTTCCTGATGCACAGAGTGTATTGGTTCCAGACACTGTCCAACAGGAGGATAACCAGCAGACTCCTGATGCTAGGAGTCATCTCCCATCAAGGACCAGGAGGCCGCCAGCATATCTGAAAGACTATGTTTGCTCATAGAGCTAGGAACTGAGTGAACAATGAGGCAGAATAATAACAACACTCAGGCAGAGGGTCGGATAGTCTACCCCATCCCTCATGGAAACAATGTCCATCCATCCATCTTCTTCTGCTTATCTGGGGCCGGGTCGCAATGGCAGCAACCTAAGCAGAGAAACCCAGACCTCCCTCTCCTCCAGCTTGTCCAGGGGAATGCCAGGGTGTTCCCAGGCCAGCGGAGAGGCTATATCTCTCCGCTGGCCTGGGGCCTCCTTCCTGTTGGACATGCCCAGAACACCTCACCCAGGAGGCATCCTTGTCAGATGCCTGAACCAGCGGCTTTGCCAGAATCTCTTTGCAGCAGTCCGACAGTTTTTGCTTCACCCACTGCTTGAGCTGCATTCCGCTTGGCCTGTCGATACCTATCTGCTGCCTCTGAAGACCCACAGGCTAACCAAGCCTGACAGGACTCCTTCAGCCTGTTGGCTCTCTTCACCTTTGGTGTCCACCATTTGGTTCGGGGGTTGTCTGCACGACAGGCACCAACCACCTTGTGGCTGCAGCTCAGTGCAGCAACGGCAATGGAGGTGCTGAACATGGTCCATTCAGATTCAATGTCCCCAGTCTCCCTCGGTTGAAGCTCTGCCGCAGGTGTAAGTTGAAGATCTTGTGGACCAGGGCCTCTGCCAGATGTTCCCAGCGTACCCTCACTATAAGTTTAAGTGTGCCAGGTCTGTCCAGCATCCCCTCCCCCCTAAACCAACTCACCACCAGGTGGTGATCAGTTGACAGCTCAGCCCCTCTCTTTACCCGAGTTTCCAGGACATATATCCGCAGGTCTGGTGATGCGATTACAAAATCGATCATCGCCCTGCGACCTAGGGCATCCTGTTGCCACGAGCACTTATGGAAACCCTTATATTCGAACATGGTGTTTGTTATGGACAAACTGTGATTTGCACAGAAGTCCAACAACAAAACACCACTCGGGTTCAGATCCAGGAGACCGTTCTCCCCAGTCACGCCCCTCCAGGTCTCACTGTCATTGCCCACATGAGCATTGAAGTCTCCCAGTAGGACAACAGATTCCCCATGTGGAGCACCCTCAAGCACCATGCCCAAGGACTTCAGGAAGGACAAGGACTCCATTCGGCGCATAAGCGCAGGCGACAGTCAGGATCCGTTCCCCACCCGGAGGCGCAGGGAACAAACCCTCTTGTCCACTGGGAGAAACCCCAACGTACAGGCAGCAAGCCGAGGGGATGCTAGGATACCCACCCCAGTCTGCCGCCTCTCACCAAGGGCAACTCCAGACTGAGTCCAGCCCCTCTCCAGGAGGCTGGTTCCAGAGCCCAAGCCATGTGTTGAGGTAAGCCCGACTATATCTAGCCAATACCTCTCAACCTCACGCACTAACTCAGGCTCCTTCCCCAAGAGAGAGGTGACATTCCATGTCCCAACTGCTAGTCTTCGTAGCCGGGGATCGGTCCACCAGGGCCTCCACTCCTGCCATGAGAGGAGAACACACATTGCACCTGACCCCTACGGTGCCTCCAGCGGGTGGTGGGCCTACAGGAGGATGAGCCCATGTCCCCAGCCACCACATGCCCAACCTCATACACCCTCCCCAGGCCTGGCTCCAGGGCGGGGCACCAGTAACCCTATTCTGTGCAGGGTGAACTGTTCCCTTAATTGTAATCGTATGAGGGATGGTGTATCCCTCATGGAAACAAACAAAAAAGGAAAGGAATGTTGCAGTCTTTAAAACGTGGGTGATGTACATGCACCAAATAGCTCTGAAAGGGGCACTTTTATCCTATGTTCAAAGTTGTACACATGAGAGTTTAAATTCATTCTAAGTAGTCTTGATTTCGTTATGCAGATATCTCACAGCAGCTCCCTCTGCTTATCAGTATAATGCACTGTAATTCTAAGGTAATTATGGTCACCAACTGATGTCCAATAGTCTCCAGAGACAGCAACAGATGGTGCACACTGTGTTACGACTGATGTTGTAGTATTATATTATAGTATGCAAATCTCAGTGTGCAGGTGCCTCTCCATGATTGGTGGATCCAGAAGACGGATGATACGGATTAGTTAGCTAGCTGGAGATGACCTATATGATCACGCCACCATGGACTGCCATTCATTCATCCTCAGCTCATCCCAACCAGCAGACCTTTATAAACATCCCTCGTGCTGCTTGCTATATAAAGGAGTTTGTAGGAGGTGAACTGCCTTTTGACTCTGCAGTGGTTGAAGTGGTGGGATGCATCAGCAGGGATGATGAGACAGCGTACCGGGCTGTGGTCGACTCCTTTGTCACGTGGTGCAAGAAGAATCATCTGCAGCTAAACGTGGCAAAGACCAAGGAATTGATCGTGGACTTCAGGAAGACCAGGAAACCCTTGACCCTTGTTTCAATCCACGGGGTCGTTATGTTGACATAGTGGATTACTATAAATACCTCGGAGTATACATTGACAATAAACTGGACTGGGCTAAAAACTCACAGCACTTTACAGGAAGGGCCAGAGTCGCCTCTATTTTTTGAGGCGACTGAGGTCCTTCAACATCTGTCGGACAATGCTAAGGATTTTCTACGGGTCTGTTGTGGCCAGTGCAATCCTCTACGCCGTTGCATGCTGGGACAGCAGGCTGAGGGTCGCTGATGCCAACAGACTCAATAAACTGATCCGTAAGGCCAGTAATGTTGTGGGTATGGAGCTGGACTCCCTTAAGGTGGTGACGGAGAGGCGGATGTTGTCCAAAATAAAGACAATGTTGGAAAATACCTCCCATCCACTCCATGACTTGCTGGTCAGTCACAGGAGCACGTTCAGTGAGAGACTGAGATTACCTATAATGCACCACTGAACGGCACAGGAAATCATTCCTGCCTGTGGCCATCTCCCTGTACAACGGATCCACGTAACACACTGTTTACTGCAATAGCTACACCCTTTTTGCACATGTTCTTCTTTTATTCAGCTATTTATTAATAAGTGACTTTTATGTATATATATGCATGTATATATTGTGCTATTTCTTACTTAGTGTATTGTCTGTCTTTGTTACTGTTTACTGGAGCACTGTAACCAAAAATAATTTCCCCTAGGGATCGATATGGTATTCTGATTCTGATTCTGATAAAATTTGTCTGATACTGTATTTACAGTCAAATGTTTGGAAAGAAACATGTTAAAGTGTTTTCATTAATTTTATTATATTTTACATTCAATTACTTTATTCTTTAACTAGCTCTCATAAGCCATTCCGCAAGAGTTCCTTCTGCTTCAGAGAAGAAATCAACAATTTAATTAAATTCAATTTTATTTACATAGTGCCAAATCACAACAGCAGTCGTTCAAGGCACTTTATATTGTAAGGTGAAGACCCTGAAATAACACAGAGAAAAACAACAAAAAAGGAGCTGTGATAATCAAGGATGAAGCCACGCTATTGTGGAGTCTGAAGTAGAACCCAGACTCACTAACAGTTCTTAATTGAGCATGGTTTATTGCCACACAGGTTAAAGCAAAGTGGAATGTAATGCAGGAGTTCACAGGAAGGAAGGGGTTCATGGCTTGGAGGCAAGCATGTGTTAGAAAGGAGAAATTGCTCAGTGCAGAGAACTGGAGAGTTACAGCAAATGGGTTGATCTTAGAGTCACTGATCTAAACTGCTGAGACGGCTGTGTGGAGGCTCAGCGCCAATGAATCCTGGCATGTAAGTGGAGATGAAATGTTTTTGAAGAAGCAAACCAGCCCAAGACTACAGACAGATAAAGGACACAAAAGCAAGTCTTCAACCAACTGAACAGGTGACGCACAACAATCAGGCAGAGAATAGCTGCTCAAGCTGATATTTAAGGACTTGCAGATAAGGCTCAAACATGAACAGGTGTTTTGGTTGAAGAGCAGGAAACTGGCAGGCCCTGCCAGGGAGCAGAGATTCAGAGCTGAGACTGCTGCCCTTCATCCAAGAGTAAGAGAGACTGAGAGCAAAAGGAAAAGGAAAACAAACCCCAGCTAGCCCAGAAACATGACAGGAACTCCCCAGATTACAGCCAACATCAGTTTATTCAAGTAGTGGACATCAGCTGTTGTGAGATGACTGTGAAAGCTGGATTGTTTTACATTTTTGGAAAACTATAATATATACTATGTATCTGTGAGGCTTATTCGGATGTCAAATAATTATTTAAGTGTTAGCCCTGCAAAATTGAAACACAAAATTTATCCAGTCATCAGTCATACCTCTTTGACCCTCTCCAAGCTGTGTGTTCCATCGGCTCGCCTTTAGGCAGCAATAGGTGAGTGTGCACAATTACTCCCATTATTGTCATTTTCGGGTTTGTGGGCAGATAAACAAGCAGGGTATGGTGCAACTAATCGTTCCATTACATGAAATGGAAAGTGCAAGAGGCGTAATCAAGCAGCTTTGTTGCAAAAACATTTCTCTGTTCTGCCTAATGGTGTTTTGAGTTTTGATGGTTGAAAGCCTGCTGCCACGTCAGCAGTCTACCTGCGCTCTTTACGTGGAAAAGAAAATCATAGATGATGGTTTGTGGTGGTGCATAACGTACGTAAATGCAGCTTTTTATTTCACGTTGTCTCCAGATCAGACAAATACAGTTAGGTCAAGAGAGTGACTCTGTTTTTGACATTTTTGTCTTTTCTTCATTTAATGTACATTGTAATGTTGTGCTATCAACTGTTTACAAAAAAAAAATAAAAATTGCAAGATAATGAAGATAATTTTATATGTGCCTTTATTTTCAAATGTTTAGGTGATAGATTTCATGGCAGTATGGGCTGTTTACTATTTATTTCATCCCAAAAAATTATCTGGAGATAATTCCAAATATTGTTTGTATGTTTGCACTTGGTGTCTGTTCAGCGATACTTTCAATATGTGCTCCAAGAGGTTTGGATGCAATTGATGGAGGACATGTTTAGACTAAAACAATATATATACAAAAAAATATTAGACAAATGTACATAAATATAGACAAATAAATAGATCAGAGTGTCAAAAACAACATTTTGGCATACACATTCTTAGAATATTCTTTTTTTTTTTTTTTTTTAAATACACCTCCAAACTCTAAAAGACAT
>VUQG01010002.1:0-20247 GCA_015106755.1 Etia nguti | reverse complement strand
GCTTACTGACCTCGAACTGATTTTATGTGGTACACGGCGCTCAAAAATCTGTCAAAAAATGTTTTAGTACGAATTTGGTAAGCTACGAAGCCGCACCGCTTGATGGATTGTCGGAGCATTACGGCTACCATAGTCAGGAGCCTCGCGGAGTAATACGTACTGTACTTCAACATAATATTACTGTATTGTGTGTGTATAACCTCTTTTTAAGTTTTGTGGATATTATACATGGTTATGCTCAGGATAAGTCGGCCCATTTCCACTGGAAATGCCTTTTGGTTAAACTGTCTGCAAGGAATTTGCATTTGCACTGTTAAATTTTTATATAACTTTAATGCACATAAAAAACAGCTGCTTGTTTAAGTGAAAATACATTGATGGGGGTTTTTTTGCACTAATAAAGTTGTGGAGTTGTAAAGTATTTTGTCACGCGTCAATTATATCGTCAGTTATATCGTTATCGCAAATTTTAAAATATATATCGTGATAAATATTTTTGGCCATATTGCCCTGCCGTACACTGAAGTCTACTTTAATATCCATCCCCCTCCTTCAGAATCACGCCTTCAATTTCCAGCTTCAGACTCATAATCCTGTCTGACACTCTTCACCTCCACAACACTCTTCACATACTCTTTTGTCAAGATTACCTCTACTCTATTTTGCTTCCTATCTACACCATAGTAGAACTATTTGGATCCACCTCCAATGCTTCTGGCCTTGCGTCCCTTCCAGCTGGTTTTCTGCACACACAATATATCTACTAATCTTCTCCCATTCATACCACGAAATGCTCTCTGTTTACCAGACAGTTTCTACATTTGAAGTCCCTGCTCTCTCCTCCACACTCCTAATTTTCCTTCTGTCTCACTGCCTCCTAACATGCCTTCCCCCTTTACTTTTACTTTTTCTTTGGCCAACGGTAGCACAGTTTCTAAGATCAGCCTGTTGGTCAACAGCACCATTTTTTAACCAGAACCCTGACCAATGCTTCATTTGGAACTTAACTGGCACTGGAAATACACTGGTTTGTGTGTAAAACTGGCCTAAACTGGAAAGATATCTTAAACTCAACATGTACTTTTTTTTATTATTTAACAAATATTTTACTTCTTTTTTTATAAGGGTAATATTTTATCTGCTACTACTCTAAATTGCTATTCTAATATAAATCTGTATTATTTATATGGGTTTCTTTCTATTCAATAAAATTCATAATATAAATATTAAATGGCCAAAGTAAAATGTATAGACTTTGTCTGTTCCTATTACCCAGTTATTAGTAAGTACATTAAGAAAACATTACTAAGAAGTGAACAAAGAATTTCTGTTTGGCTCAAGCACACAGTCACAATATGCTCAAATATTCCTCATGCCAGAGATAAAGTGCAGCCTAGAGAGTCCACATTTCCCAATCTGCCCCTCATCCCCTACTTAACCTTCACCTTTCCTCCGCTTTGTCTCTTTTATATTGTGGAGGAGGAATTATCACCACCTCCAGCCTGTCTTTGATAGCTCTGCGCAAACCATACATTAAGGCATCACCATGCCTGCGCTTTCTCCTCAGCCTCCACAGCTTTTCACGTTTTCTCAGTCTTGACCTTCTCTCCTTCCTGTGAGCTGCATGATGAGCTTGTTTTCCTCCTGAGTTTTATAGGGTATGCAAAGACACTGTTTTACATCTAATGTATTTTTTACATGTCTGTGCACTCACTGACCGACTGCCTCGTTTTGGTTTTGGATTTTGTTATGTAGGGATGTTTATGTAATCTGTTGGTCCTTATTATGTAGTATTAGTACACAATATGGAGCAGCACAAACTATTATAAACACTATATAATAATAGTCACCCTTCAAAATAACTACAGACTTTAATTTTGAAAGCTGTATATGTTTCTTTATGAATGCAATAGCGATGGCTTTGCGTTTAGTAATGGCAGGTCTATGCTGCTCTCTGCTGGACAGCACTAAAAGCACAGTACATGGAATTTTATTTAACAGCTGACCGACCTCATATGAAAATCAATGAACACTGTATGAACACATCCACATACCAAGCAGGCATTTGAAATTATAAATAAAACTCCAGTTACAAACTCCAAGTCACCAAGCTGTATTTTCTAAGGCAATAATTGGTACTTTGATGTAGAAAATATTCCAAAAGTACTTTTTTTATGAGTTGTATACATCCTTCTCTCAGCTGACATCTATGAGAAGGTAGCAGAGGAGCTGGAAAGGGACGGGCACTTGGACTGTGAGTGTATTGGAGGAGGGAGAATCAAACATGATTCCCAGGCCAAGAAGATCCATGTCTACGGATACTCCATGGTGGGTGGATCCTGATCTGTAAATGCTGAGAACGTATGAATAATATGTTTGTTTTTTCAGTCGTTTAAATGTTATTTCATCCTTCTGATGAAACAATCATGTCTTTTTTCATCACAGGGATTTGGAAGAGCCAACCATGCAGTGACTACCGAGAAACTCAAGGTTCGGTATCCAGACTATGAGGTGACCTGGGGTAATGAAGGCTACTGAAATGAACTGTAAACAGCTTCTACTTGATTCCCTGTAACTCTGGACTGATGTATTTTTTTGTAACCCTTCATTATCAGGCTGAACACGTAAAGAACTACAGAGTCCATTTCAAACTGCATAACAAAATAAAACTGGCTCAAAGTCACAAGCTAAAAAGCATACTAGGATTTTTCTTTTTATTAATACAACAGCTCTCATTTTTTCACATTCTTCCCTCGTGTAAAACATAACAGCTTTTCATAGTGTAGCTAATAATTTAATGAATGTAATTTGTCATGTGGAAACATTTTTAAATAAATGACTGCCTGCGCTGGCTTTGCAGATTACTGCCCTCTCTTTCACTGACTCGTTTTAGAGTCATGATCCCTCATAAATTTCTTTGGAAATTAAAGTTGCAAAGCACACCTTACAAGTTTTGTTGTGAGGTTTTATTGTGAAATATGCACTTAGATTATATGCCCCTTTCCTGCAGAGCAGAAAAATGACAACACCCCATCTCTTTGCTTATCTTGCTTTTTACAGCAGCTATAGTCCAGATTCCAGCATACTTTAAACGGCTGATTAAAATGGGCACAGTTTGTCAAATGAACTTGATGATCCTTATTACTACCAGTGTGCGTAAGTATTCTGAAATGATTCCAACAGCCTGGTCGATATAGGATCCAATATTTGTTACATCAATTCAAAAATCCAATATTCTGATATATCAGCTGATATTTACCCAGTGTGCGTAGCACAAATATTTCTCCTGATTTTTGACAGATTTAAAAAATGACTTGCATTTTTTTTAAGCGATATGACTTAAAATAAGTGACTGAGATCATAAGTTTCTCAGGAACATATTCACTGAGGTCAAGTCAGATTTCACAAGCCAGTTTTCCCATAGACTTCCATAAGCCTGGAAGTGTTTGCAACCAAGGCTATTCTCATCTGTTGGCTTTTTAATTATCAGTTACATATCTGTTACTTAGTGCTTGTAGACACTAATGAAATACTAGAATTTCACTCAAAACTGAAGAACAAACTTCTTGGGCAAGTTGTACCACACAGAAAGACACATTATCTGTCAGGTTATTCCATTAAAATGCTTCAAAAGGGGCCAACACCAAAAAAACAATGGAGATAAGCTCAGTGACTCAGTTGGGAGGTGAGGCAGTTGGCAGTTCTCAAAGTGGCAATTTCTCTAAATCCATGGACATAACTGAATTGAGCTTTATTTTTTTAATTAAGCATGTTATACTATATTTAAAAAAAACTGTTTACAAAAGGAACACTGAATAAGACTTGTACTAGTGACTGAGGCCATAAACTTAATAGGAATGTGTTTACTGCGCTCATAAAGCAGGTGAACTGAACAGCCTTTTCACACACTTAGACTTCTTTTTTTGCAACAAGAGAAGTTGCCCCATGCTGCCCATAACAAACAATACTGGTTTAATGCTGTTCCACATTGGCTTCCCTTTTCAGATTTGGAAACTGTGTATAACTTTTCTATACAGCATATGATCCACGGCATATTTATGCTAGGACAGAAACCTGACAACACATTTTTTTTCTCTACAAATGTTCAAAAAGTGCCTGAAACACAATTCACAATGTATAACGTGTTAGAAAACATTAATAATCAGTAAAGACAGCTGTGGATAAAAATGCATACAAATATTTAATTAAAAATAAAGGCATTTTTCACAGGACTCTATGCAGTTCTTTGAAGGACTAAGTATATCCTTACTGCTTCCATGGTAAGTAGCAGCCAGGTGCTCCTAATCTGATGCAATTGATTAATTGATCATCTCCTCCAAAGCAGAAGATTTGGCATTTTCCTGATCTGGAGCTTTCAAGTGTTAACACAGTGACACGTTCTTGCCAAGAGTGGACACCTCAGTAAATTCGACCCAAGGTCAGACTGCAACGCTCAGAGAAATTATAAAACAAACCGAACAGCTACAACTGAGACCCTTTAAACCTCAGTTAACATGTTAAATGTTACAACTGTAAAAAGAACATGTATGGTTTCTTTGGAAGGATTACCCGACATGCCATGTTCTCTTAAAAGAACGTGGCAGCACATCTTATTTTTGCAAAATTCCTTTTAAGCAAACCACAAGTCTTCAGGAACTTAATCAACCAAAAGAGAGATGTTTGGTCATAATGCGCTGCGCCAAATCTACAACAGAATGGCTGAAAGGAAAAAAAAGAATTGAGGTGTTGCAATGGCTCAGTCAAAGTCCAGAGTTCTCCATAGCACTGCACAGAATGAAAACTATGAAAACATATTACACTGAGCTTTATTTCGTCACCCTGTATTTATACATGTGTAATGACAATAAAGTTGAAACCTAATCCTAAAAACTTGATTTGACATGAATGTAGATCAGTTCAATCCCTGGACTTTCAACAGTAGCCTAAATGAAGCATTTCTGATTCCTCTGGTATGTTGCAGTAATGATATCTCTTAAAAAAAAAAAAAAAAAACTTTAACACAGATGCTGTGTTATAAACTGTGAATTTCATCTATTAATAAAGACAAAGATAAATGAATCTACTGAGATAACGATATTGGAGTAATGCATGCATGACTTAAAGCAGGATGCTGCCCATGTTTCTGTCTTAAATATCGATGCAGCATGACTGAGGTAAGCTAAAATCACTTCCGTGGTTTTTGACTAAACTGGATTTTGCATCTGACTTGCTCTGCATTTCTGTATCCGCCACATAAAAAAGCAATGTCCAGACCTCCGCCATCATTTGTAGGAAATTGTTTTATAGTTGTTGGCTGCTGTTGCATGCTGGGGGATTTTAAAGTCCAGCTGTTATCTCAGGCAAGAGGTCAGAGTCGACAATAAAGTCACTGCAGGTTGTCGGCAAACCTTCAGATTGATGTGGTGCAAGAAGGGGGAAAAAGAGGATGTTTCATTTGAGGAGCTCAGCGCTCATTCTGCTGTGGGCTCTGCAGTGGGGTAAGAAAACATTCAGTTAGATTTTAATTATGTGCAGCAATAATGGTGCTAACTATTCTAAACTGAGCTTGTGCAGCCCTGCTACACATAGAGTGAAATAATGTCTTGAGAAGTCAGTTGATTTTGGATTTTCTAATCAAGCCACAGTCAGTAATTAGCTAAAAATCTCAAAAACTGTTCACTCTTTTAAATATAAAAATTAGTATTTGATAAAGAAGCCACAAGCGGTTGAAAAATTTTCTCTTTCATCTCAGTCTCAGATGAATAAGTGCTAATGCTATGGACGTCCTTGCTATCTTTGGGAATTTAAGCAACCTGGCATTTGTTTTCCATCTGATAATTAAAGATCCACAGAATGGTATATGTTAAGACAGAATATATATTTAACCTTAATATTTAATATTACAACTATACAGATAAAGAAATGTGCTTTTGAGCATTTCACAACTCTACAGTCCAGAGAAGACTTCAGTATTTATGATCATTTCTGATGTCAGGTAACTTCTTACTAAAAGTGTGAGCTTTCATGCATAATTTATTTTCTAACAAAATGATGATGTGATGTCTTCTGGGGATATTCAGACTCAAAAACCAAATGTCTGGTGTCCTGTCTATTTTCTAGCTATTAGAAAGCCACACGCGGTTGAAAAGTCTTAGTCAGAGACCTTTGGTTGGACGGATGCCTTCAGTGGATGGTGTCACCCTGATTACTTCTCTGCGGTCTTTGAGCCTGTTGGCATTAGATGGGTTGTAAACCTTTGACAGTAATGAGTCATGAGTAATCAGAGAGTTTGGGCCTGAGTCACACACCCAGAAGCAAAGATGGAAAATATTTGAGTATTTTCAATCTTTGGGTGGAAGATATTTGCATATTTACATCAGCTCTGACAGGTTAAGGCTTCTAATAATAATCTGCTGTCTTTTACTAGGAAAGGCTAAATTTACTTTTTGCAGTCCACAGTGATCTTTGGTCTGATTTTTGACCATCTCACACAGCTTTGATCAGCAGGTGGAATTTCACAGGACAAAAGAAAAAAAAATAGAATTTTGTGTTTTATATTATTATCCAGCTGCTGGCTCTTCAGCTCAGTCATGTCAAGCTCCTGGGGGGAAATGTAACTTTGTGCAAGACTGTTCAGACTGGAGTGATGAGCAAGGCTGTGGTAAGTTTTTAAAAATGTAATTTAGTCCCACCTATAATGGGATTCTTTTTTTTTCACCATTTATTGTCAGATTTGTCTCAAAAGAGCGAAAAATGGCTTCAGTGCTGAATATGCTGAATATGATTAGTGTCACCAATACATTTGACTTGACTACATCCATGTTTGCATGTTACATGCTCACTATAGTTTCATCAAGCTGCTCTGTTACCTTACACAGAATAAATTAATTCCTGTGTTTTATTGACATTCTGAAAGGGGAATTTGAACAAATTTCAAGATGCTGGTCGCTTATTTTCAAATAAAACAATGATCATATTTAAGATAAAAATAAAAAGACTCTGACTTTGCATCTGTAGCATCTGCTTGCTACAGGAAAAATAAGCAGTCTTTCAAGGTTTGGTCACACTTTCTAGATTATATACCTACACAGCAGGAAAATTTTACTCCAAAGGCTAAACAGTTTTCTTAGTGGAAGACCTCTCCTACAATACACCTTATTATAACATTCAAATAATCTGTCACCCCTGTGCAAGGCTACAATGGAAAGGGGTTTGTGTGTGACTTTGAGGATGAAGGAATGTGCGGATGGGCCGACACGTCGCCCAGTGCACAGTACAAATGGGAGAGACATCAGAGAGGGGAAACGGTGCCCGACAGTGGACCATCCACCGATTACACCACCGGCACAGCCACAGGTATCTTGTAGTCTTTTTATTCTCATGTTTATAGTCAAAGGTGCATTATTGTATTTTGGGAAGTCAAGCTGAAAATATACCAAAGTTATCCTGCGTTAAACTGGAATGGTAATAATGTAAATTGTTCTGTTTAATATTTCTTTTTACATAGGTTGGTTCATGGGAGTCAGTGCAGTGAAGGAAGACTTGCTCCATACTGCAGTTTTAAAATCTCCAGAGATTAATCAGTCTTCAACAACGTGTCGCCTTCGTCTCAGATACTTCCTGTGGGACTCGGGTAATGACTGTAAATATTCGCAGGTCATATATTTAAATAACCAGGTTATTTTTGAGTCTCTGTTAGTCCTGTTTTTGGTCATAACAAGCCCTACTTTTAGAAATGTATAATTGATAGTAACGATCTTTAAAGATAAAATGTATTTCCCCTTTTTATGTTTACTTTTTACTGTAGGTAACACCGGACTGGGCTCTACACCCTTGTGGGCATCAGTCCTCTACCCAGGTGGTGAAGAGGCTATTGTTTGGCGTCCTGAGGCCTCCAGTGTTCGTGCCTGGAGGGAAGCTCTCCTCTTTCTGGGCCGTATTCCCTCAACTTTTCAAATCCGTCTTCACTCACAGCGTTCAGTGGGACAAAGAGGAGATGTGGCTATAGACCAGCTGGAGTTTCTAGACTGTGCGCTTCCCTGTAAGCTCCTCAAAATATCCCATTTGTCCCTGCCTTTTTTCAAGTCATTGCAGAGTGTTTTACAATCAATTAATTCCAGTAAACTGATTTATAAGAGACAATTTTTTTAAAATTTTCTTTTGATCATCAGCACCAGTCCCCGGGGGAAACTGTTCAGCAGGGATGGTGAAGTGTAACAACGAGGCCTGTGTGGAGGAGCGCCATCTCTGTGATGGCAGCGATGACTGTGGTGATGGATCTGATGAGCTCAACTGCAGTGAGAAATCTAATTTCACCTGAATCCCATAATAAATATGTAGGAATATTTTAGTCACAATACAACGTAACAAAATTGGTGGGGAAAACAGACTTATGTTCACAAGAAGTTCAACCAAATCGAAAAAATGTCTGCAAATGTCACTGGAAGTACATTCAGACAAAGATATAGTCCCAGTCGACACGCTGGTGTGTAAAAATGTGTTTTATTAAGAGTGTAGCACCACCATGTATTTTGATCAATGTGCTAAAACCGCTTTTGTAGTCCTAACCATCAGCTGACCTAACCAAAAAATGTCATCATCATATCGTCAGTGAATGACATGCTGCTCTTCGCTCTTGAATGGGAAACCTGTGCACAGGGTCCTTTGAGCCCTTTAGCAGAAGTGACATAGAGAGTAATAGGCCTGTGCAGTTAATAAAAATTAAAATTGAATTATGTGTGAATTTCAAGCATGTGTGAATATATTGCTATGATGCATTTGTTTTTTCTATGGTACTTCTGTGTTTATTGTTATCGAGCTAAAACTCCAAACTCAGTCTCCAACAGTGTATGGCAGGTTTAGTTCAGATTGGACTTTTGTCAACAGGAATAATAAAACTTGGTTTTAATGAGCCTGACGAGGAACAACAAATCCAAATCCAATGTCAGTACGATTTAAAATAATCGTGAGTCCCGTGGATTGCAAAAAGAAGATGTGTTATATATATAAGGCTGTGGAAAATAGCTCTTGGGTATTTTGCTCAGTTACCTCAGTAAATACTTTCCTGATGACTTTATGGTCTCAATTCAAAGCTTCATGACTTTGTAATTAAAACATGCTGCTCATTTTTGTAAAGTATGGCTGCAATAATAATACAAAATAGATGAACGTGAAGGGTATGGGTATAGAAAAGGACAAAAAGAGTGTTAAATAAAAAACACAAGAGAGGTTAACTTAAAAACTTTTAAAGATTAGATAAATTCAACGGTTGTAAATTATTGTAACGCTTTCAATAAATTTACATTTTTGAACATGCAACTTGATATAGAGCAACAACAGTAACAATAAAAACAATAACAATAAAAACAATAACAATAAAAATCACATCAACATCTTTTCACAATTCTTATATGCAGTTAAATGGCAAATCCAGAATAAATCAGAGCAACTTTCAAGAAGTAGTCCATAGAAAAAGCGACTCTTATCAATATAATCTTTTAGCTTTTGTAAGAAATGTTTAAATCAGAATGAATCATCTAAAATCAAATATCTTTGTCAAAAAGAGCTTTTTATTGGTAAGGACCAAACTGTGTTCCTGTTAATATTTTAAGCAAAATTACTCTAACAAAGTGCTGCGGTTGGAATGGCTGCCATGTTTTCCGGAAACAAAAATCCTGATTTTAAACTCAGTACTTTGTAAAACAGAGTTTACCTGAAGGAGATGTGATCAAGAGGCAACACAGGTATGGGGCAAAGATATATTTATAAATAATATTTATAAACCAGGTTTGAGGCTTAAAAAAAAGTTGCTATGATGACCATGTCCATCTTTTATGGACAGTTCTCTTTATGGTGAAGACTATTTGCTCCGTCTTTGTTTGTTGCGTCCCCAGTTGAATATCAGTCCTGTGACTTTGAGGAAGACCTGTGCATTTGGGACCTGAGGTCACTTTCATCATTGAAATGGTTAAGAACAAATCAGAAACAGATCACCAACATGGATCCTCTGAAAGGACCGGGCAGAGATCACTCTAATAACTCAGCATCAGGTATGATACTCAGAAATCAGTGTGATATTCAGTATGAAATCAGAGCACACTTGTGTATTTTCGCTACTGAAGCCATGCTATTACTCCTTACTGCTACTGGAAGTATTTGAAGTGCTTTTGTATTAGAAATAAAAGGCAAATTAAAAAAATACAATGATATATATGTTTGTTTTTATTTCAGGTTATTTTCTCTATGTTACGGTCCCTGATGAGGGTCTCAAAATGGACTGGGCCTCCTTCCAAAGTTACCCTCTTGAACCCACCAACAGTTCACATCCTTGCAAGGTGAGTCCCAAACTGACACGTTCGTTCTTCAGAGGCTTTTACTTTTACTGTTTCACAGTAATCTGAAACACTCAAATCCTTTGAAAAGGTAAAAATGTGGAAAATGTTATTCACAAAATGAATTAAAAATCGGATAAATTGCTGGAGAGAAAAGCGTTTTTTCATCCCTCATCTTTAAATCAACATTGTTAATAATAATTTGAATTTATGAACAAATAAAAACATTTTAAGCACAGTTTAAAACCTAATTTCATGAGTTTGCTGTACCTTCCTGTTGTAGATGGTGATGTACACTCACCAGTTTGGACCAAGGTCGGGGGGTTTGACGGTGATGGTTGCAGATAAATATATCTACCCAGTGTGGGAAAGAGGTGGATCTCTAGGTGATCTCTGGGTAAAGGCAGAGGTGGAGATTGTCACCGACGTTATATTCCAGGTAAGTGCCTCTCACAGGTGAATTAATAGGTATAATAGGGATGCTGGGCTTCACCCATTCCAACTCTAAAACAGGGATATTGATGGGTTACGACTACAACTCTTAAAAAAAATGAATAGTAAAGAAGTTATTACATAAGGTAAAGATCACTTACTTACTTACACTTACTTACATAAATTAGGTTCATGTAAGTAAGTAAAGTGTATAGAAACTGTTAAGTCTGGCCGCAAAAATTCATGTAGCTTGGAGGTGCGAAGATTTGATAAGAGATGATTCATCCAAGCCACTACAGTAATCTAGATTTAGATGTAGATTTAATGAACATAGACAGCTGACACAATTCTCACAAGTCCAACTGTTTTATGCTCATCTTCAAAGAATTAAAATGTACGATATATCAGCCACCATTATTATTTTTTAATAAACCTGAAAGAAAGTTCAAAGAGAGCATGCAATACTTTATTTTAATACATCAACTTTATGTTACTGCAGGTACATTAATGCTGAAAAGTTGAGTCACTGTTTTTGAAAGCAAAGCACGTCTTTTTAATCTTACATTATATTAACTTAATGAAATACCAGTGATTAATGGGATCATTAGTCATAAACTATTTCTGATTTTAATGGTTTACATAGGCCTGTTTTTTAGTGTTCCAGTGGCACATTGTGTTCCCTAATGCATGGTCGTCATGTTAAAAGTCTGATTTACCATTAGACAAACCATTTTCCTTTTATATTAGCACAGCTGACGGCTGTTGTTGTCGAGTGTCTGAATCATCAAACTGTGTGGGTTTGATTATAATCTGAAAACGGCCAAAAACTGACCAAAAAAATACAATTCTGCGAATTAAAAGCATCTAAATGCAATTTCAAAAAACAGATTCTGATGCATGAAAATTTCACACAACAGTGTGCACTACTCCCATCACATAACAACACAAACTGGCTCTTATTGATGGATTGATTTTTCCTTTTATTAACCAGTCTCACAAATGGCTTGTCCTACATTCTGGAGCTGTTCCTTTACTGCTGACATTGAGACTGGTGTTTTGGTGAGCCATTTAAGGATAGCTGGGAGCCATCTGTTAATCAAACATTTTCCCACATAGAAAATTTTTAAATTCTTGATACAGGAAAATTCTGAAATAATTCAGGGGGAAGTTTTTGTTGTGAAGGCAACAGTGGTTAAATTTTAACTGTAAGCTTAAATAATTAAAATATGAGTTTTAAAAAAGAATTACCATTATCCTTTTACCTTTTCACATATACACTAACTTACTTTAACAGAAATTATGGTTATTATTCAGTTCAGTTCAATTCCATTTTATTTATATACCACCAAATCACACAAGCTGTTGCCTTAAGCCGCTTTATATCATAAGGTAAAGGCACATGGAGGCGGTCTCCGTGTGCCTATGTAATTAATGCATTAAAAAAAATCCATATATATATTTATTATTGTTCCATTAATATATATAAGAAATATATAATAATATATTAAAAAAATAACATTTACATTTAAACATTAAAACTGAATATAACATCGCTTATAAAGTAAACAACAACATTTTATAGATCGTGTTAAACCAAAGCTTCTCAGCTCTAGTGTACAGGTTCTATATGTGCATAAATAATCAAAAATGTTCCCACTTTAAAATAAAAAAAATTTGAGATCTGAATGTAATACTCCTACAATGAAGAAAGAAAAGAACAGTTTACAGGCGACAAATAAAAAAAATAAAATAAAATAAAACATCTCTTTTAATTTGAGTTCACATGACAACTAAATTTAATTTATTATCTTTGTACTCACAAATTTCAAAAATCCAGCAACTTGGAAATAAGTGATTTAGTTGTTGTTGTTTTTTTTACCTCTTTTATAGTGTAATTGATGAGAATTGTAGTTGAAATATAAAATAGCTACTATTCTCTGTTGAATTCTTTTCTCCCTATAGATCCTGATTATGGCAGCAATCAGAAACTTTACATATGGAGGAATCGCAATTGACAGCATTGTGTTGTCTCCCGAATGCCGCTTATCAGCCGGTAAGCTTCTTAATTGTCTTAACTTTGAGAAAAAACATCTGCAGGGAATAAGTATAAACATCTTCTGCGGTTTGATGACTCTTGCTCATGTTCTTCTCTTCCATAGAAAATAATTCTATTGAAATATTCCCTAAACCCCCTAAAAATCCATGTGCTGAACCGGATAAGTTGTGTGATTTTCATACTGACTGTGAAGGGGCAGAGGATGAAGCTAAATGTGGTGAGTGTATTCATCCTGTTTATTCGGTTTGACTTTTTTGAAATGGTCTGCAAAGTTTTAAATGATTAAAAGACTTTTGATTTTATGAACTGAAATCTCAGTGAAGCCGAATCCAGCAGGGTGTTCCTAAACTTAACCAAACTTTATTAATAATAGCTATTTTATTTCAAGAAGAAGGTTAATATAATTAAAATAGTCTGCTGGTAAATAACTCCTATTAGAATCAACTTGTATTATATAGAGTTTCATTGCTAATTTTCAAAAGGAAACTAAGTAGGTTGTGTTTGTTGTTTCGGTTGCTCCTGAACTTTACAAGTAATGTCTCATGCATGGAACATGTAATATACAAGATTATTGCTGGTTATGGTTGCTTTTTTAATCACTCATTTTGACTGCTGTTTCTTTATAAACCTCTTCTGCAGGGGATTTCTCTTACTCTCAGGGCAGCTCGGGGTGGACTGACACCAGTCTTGGGGGTCAAGGTTGGGTACTATATCAAAATTCCACAGCCCAAGGTACAGAGAGCTCTTTCTGGTATTCATTTATTTATTTGTTTATTGCTAATTTCATAGTACAATTTATTCCCATGTGTCTATTTTCATCTGTCAGAGGAGTATCTGTATGTAGCCAAAGCTGCAGGCCAGCAGCTGACTGAAGCCCAAACACGGACCCCCCTCCTAGGCCCCACTGGTCCCGTTTGTAGCATGAGCTTTGACTATGCACTTACTGGAAAACCCAGTTATATTGGTAAGTTGCTGTCCTGCATATCTTTTTATTTTTTCCAGAACACAAACTTGGTACATTATAAATAACCCCGCTTACATCTTTCTGCTGCAGGTGATCTGTCCATCAGAGTGATCGACAGCTTAATCAGCACGGGGCCTAAACTGTGGGAGTTTAATGGGAAGACTGGACCAGAGGCAGAGGATTGGCAGCACGCTGACATACTCATTGGATTCAGGAAAAATCGATTCCAGGTCAGCTTAACTTTAGTCTTGCTGCTCAGGTATTTATCATTTTGCTCAGCTAAAGAGATACAACCCCTCTTCTCATTGGCTGACTCTCACAAACAGAAAATTTGAATAGCAGCTGGGTGAGGCTTCTGTGCCACTTTAATGATATCAGCTTGCAGTGACATCATCATACAAAGCCCGAGATTAAACATGACTTCATTATTTAAAATTTTTACCTTGTTTAACATGAGCATCCATTGCTGTAATAGTACATATGACATACAATAAAAATATCATTATAAATTGCTTTTAATGGCTTTTATCTCAGATAGAGTCAATATTTATTTTCACAAAAAATGCCAACATGAAAATGTGAAAAAGAATAGATGAGCTATATTAACATTTTTAACTTCAGTCTGAAAAACTATGGTCAAAAGAAAAGAGAGCTGTGGGAGGTTTAAGGGGCCTAAACAACACACTCTATAGGAAATTTGCCAATGGCACATGTAGAGGAAGTAGAAGCTGCACCATCTGCTCATGTGCAATGGATTTGAGATCAGCTGATCTGACACAATTGATGTTGAGCTTCACTTTGTGGCTTGACTAAGCTAATGCTATGCTATTTGTTTTTCTGTAACACAGAATCAAACATTGAAACGGTTACATATTATTTTGCTCATTAGAGCTCTTTCTTTTATCTTCACCAGCTGGCATTTGAAGCTCACGCTAAGAAACCCTGTCAGTGCTCCAAGATTAAAGTGAAAAATGTCCAATTTAGTGACTGTCATGTTGACTATTATCCATCGTCTCCAACAGGTAACTTTCATATGTACTTATAATTTACCTAATTTATGATGGACAGTTTAATATTTTTCCAGTAAATTGCCTAGTACTTGCTTAAACCAACCAGTTTTTTTGTGTGTTTGCCCAGGATTGTCATGCAACTTCGAAGAAGGACTGTGTGGATGGTATCAGGACAGCAGCGACAACTTTGACTGGACAGTGCTCAGTGGGATGGACCATACCATCAGTGTTGGTAAGCTCATTTGATTTCAAATAAATAAATGTAACATTTTATACATGCTTTTAATCAGGGAGCATCTCAGATGTACATACTTTTGAATCTTTCCACAGCCTCACTCTCTCTATTAGAAAACCCCCGGTGTGGTTTGGTGAAGGTGTAATGCTCTTAACTGCTGTCAGTAATGATTGTTACACATTTTGGTCCTTGTTTTATTTTAAATAAAAAATGCAAGCCAGTACACAGCCTTAAGCTTTTTAATTAATTTTTTTCAGCTGACATTTGGGATGTTATTCTTGTCACAAAGCTGAAAGATGTTTCTTTGCTAGAAACTCCTTTCAGTCCCTGTGGAGAAATGATGGAAAACACAATAAATGTCATGGTCCTGAGTCTGTCGACTCACTGTTTTGTGTTTCTTCATGCTTTTGTTTATTCGGATTATGTATTCCATTATGATTTGCCATTTGTTAGGTTTCTGTTCTGTGCCTGCCCTGGTCCCACCTTCCGTGTTCCCCCTGTCTGTCCATGATGTCAGTGTGTTCAGCTTTGTGCTCTCCCTGTCTCGTCAGTGTAATCCGCGTCAGCCGTGTCTCACAGCTGTTTCCTCTTCACTCCGTTCACCTCTTGTATTTAGTGTCTGCGTCTTCCCCTACTCGTTGTCGCGTCGTTAATGACTGCTCACCCTCACTTCCGCTGTGTGTTCTGTTTGCCAGCCTGCCAAACTGTTTAGTTTATTCTGTACTCCCAGTTTAGTTAGTTTTCTGTTCAGTTTCTTCCCAGCAATAAAGCTGAGTATTTTGAGTTTCTTCTGCCTCCGTGAGTCCTGCTTTTTGGGTCCTCTCTTCCTGCCTACCTGCACACAGCCATGACAGTAAAAGTACTTTGTATTAATTTAATTTAATTTTTTTTTGACTACTTGCCTTTAAATATAATAAAAGTTTGAAAGTGAAGATACTAATTTTGCTAATCATTAAGTGATTGGTATTACATTGCGTCAGTGTCTGATGCTGACTCATCTTTCTGTTGATGTTCAGGCAGAAGCCTTGTTGTGGACATGAGGAGTCCATACCTGCACGGTTTGTTTGGACGCTTAATTTCCTTTCCACAGTCACCGGGTCCTAAAGATTACTGCCTTTACTTCTTCTACAAACTCTATGGACCAAATGCAGGTGATGGTAATCTGACTAAAAGAATTTAATATATGTAAATTTAGAATGAAAGATTGCTTCTTCAGTAAAAAATAAAAGCAAACCTTTAACTAGAAATTTCTGATAATTTTCTTCCAGGTACTCTAAATGTGAAGCTAATAGATAACAAAGGTTTCGAGATGGTCCTGTGGACCCACAGTGGAGCTCGTGGAAATGTTTGGCATGAAGCACACTGCCCAGTACCGCACCAGATCTCAAAATTTCATGTATGTAATAACTGCACACAGCACCAGTGAAACTACTAAACAAAAGAAATCCATCCATCCATTTTTCTTCAGCACTTATCCAACTAAGGGTCATGGGGTAGTGTAGCCTATACCAGTTGACACAAAGTGAAACTAATTTTAAACAAATAGTTTGAGTTTTTGTAGAAACTTTGCCCCCTTGTGGTAAAACAAAACATCATTGCAGCTTTAAGGAAGTACTTGGACCACCTTAACAGTGTAGGTGAAACACACAAATACACACATTAAAAAATATACAAATTAATAACACTGAAATACAACCATAACCACACTCTTTTGATGAATGTAAGTCAGTAAGTAAAATAGGAGCAGACCAAGCATAGCCTTATAAATAAGAATATACCAGTGGTATATTGCTTCCTATACGGTTTATTCAAGAAAGTAACAAATTTTTCTGGCACAACTTCACCAACTTCCAAGGTGCATGAAGAAGAAAAAGATCTGATGACATGAAGACACCAGGGACACTTAAAGTATTAGGGAACAACTTTATTAGGTGAGCAAAGCGTTTCAGCTTGTGGCCTTCATCAGGGTCATTCTTGGAAGTAGATGAAGTTGTGCCAGAAAAATTTGTTGTTATTCAAGAAAGTAAACCCCAAAAGGAGAAAGAACGCATTTTCTATCTTTCTTATATGGACAATATGCACCAGATAAAATCTTATGATATGAGAAGTAAGTTCTTGAACAAGAGTCTATTAATGCAATTACCCCAAAGAGATTGGTTTATGAGTTTTGGAGGAAAAGCAACACATTATCCGCATAAAGACTGTTTTTATGTTCTACATTCTTGCATCTTATGCCCTTAATTGCTATACTGTGTCTAATTGCGGCTGCTAGTGGTTCGATAAAAATTGCAAACGGTGAAGGGGAGAGTGGGCATCCTTGCCTGGTACTCCTCAGGAAACAGAAGCTGGAAGATGTTTGGTCATTTGTTCTGACACAGGCTGCTTTTACTTTAATGTATTTACACTGTAAAATCGTGGGTAGCAGGCTTCTTTCAACTTAAGTGTTTACCTTAAAACTGATCTTCTAATCTTCAAACATACATACAAACCCAACTCCCCCATCAATACACTCAGACAAAATTTAAATAGTTTACATTTGGTAGTTTTGAATACTACAGTTTAACTGCAGTTTGCTTTGATTTCTTTTTGTCTCGGCTGCTGTACTTCTCTCTATGTCCCAATCATTCACTCAGACCTATCCTGCCTGCAGCTGGCTCAAAATGCAGCAGTGACACTTTTTCCTTTTATGAGGAATAAAGACCACATCTCCCTTTAACTCATTACTAATTACAAGTGAAGTGCAGAAATTATTTTGGTCGATCATTAACAACTGAACCTCTCTTGACCCCCAAAGATCTTAAATATGTATAACTACCCAGAATTTTTCTTTATCATTTTTATCATGACGCCATACCTGCTTTTGTTTCTGGCAACTTTCTGTCTTATGTTTGTATTTTTTGTTACTTGTGCATGTTTTTATTAATTTACTTCTGTCTGCTTATTTATGCCTATGTTTCATCTGAAACATAGACATCAAGTTTCTGTCAAAGAAATTGTCCAGTATTTGCTGTTTTAAAATCACCTGTATAAATTAATTAACTTGGCTTTTTCAGAAAAAAACCCAACAGAAAATAGGAATAGCTAATAACATCTTATTTCTCTTCCAATTCATCAACAGCTGATGTTTGAAGCTGTTCGCACTGGCTATGATGGACTCGTTGCCATTGACGATGTGGCATTCTTGGAGGGTCCCTGTACCAACCCAAGGATGTGTTCCTTTGAAGGCCAACAGTGTGGGTATACCAGCTCTAGTAAAGTTCAGTGGCTCCACCGCAGTGGATACATGTCCACATCAAATGGGCCCAAATTTGATCACACCCTGGAGACTGAACAGGGTGAGAAACAATCCCACTGTTTAACATTAGAATATACATGCAGGAGACTGAGAAATGGAGAATCGTGTTCATACACTGTATGGTCTATATCCAGGTTTCTACATGGTTGTTAACACTGGAGCAAGCATCCTTCCCTCAGGTAGAACCGCAGTCCTCACCTCATCTGTTCGCCAAGGAACTACCCGTACTGAGTGTCTAAATTTCTGGTATCACATGGGAGGAGTGAAACCAGGTGAGACAGCTTTACAGAGGAAAACACAGAATAACACACACACACAAAGTTAAACTAATGGAGTGTGTCCCACAGGTTCACTTACAGTGTATATAAAGCCAGTGAAGGGAGAGAAGGTGAAGATATTTACAAGCAACCTGAATCAAGGAGATGTGTGGCGTCATGGCTATGGCAACATTTCGAGCTCCCTTGCGGACTGGCAGGTAAGTGTGAAGGCAGATACAGACTTTTTAAGCCACTTTTAATGTGATTAATTTATCCTTCACATAAAATAAACTACTCATTTAATAAATAAATGTATCTAAAAATATGAACATGTGTGAATTCTATTTTCAGTAGTCTGCCTGAGTCACCCACACTCTCCAGCTCTTATACAGTTATACTGTGCAAAAGTTTCAAGCCATCTCACTGTCATCTCATCTCACGCATATCCAACAACAAAGAACCAATTTTCATTTTCATTTCTAGATGCTTTGTTACTAGCAGCCTGTTGCAAAAACACATCATTTGTTCCACTTTCATTAGCTGAATAACACATAACACATATAACACAGTTTGAAAGGCATAAAATCGTATTTTTACACCAACAAAGTGACTCCCATAATGCTATTAGCTGAAAACTTGGCATTCCTTGGCATGGTGTGCACTGTGTACTTAAAAAATCTGAGGAAACCAGATAAGTATCTACAGCAGGTGTATCTGTGAGCTATGAACTTAAGAAATAGGAAAAAATTCAGATCTGACAGAGGATCCGAGATATACACCTGGTCCGTCACTCGAGCCATCTACTGTTCACCAAAGTCTCATCAGAAATGGTGTCAGTGCAAGGTCGGCTGTCAGTCATTCTCAAGAAAGCGAAACAGAGAGAAAAGGCTGAGGTATACCAAATAACACTAGAACTAAAAATTAGTGGCAATAGGTCTTATGGAGGGATTTTGGGGTCATTATTGGTTAGTTCATTCATTGTTTATGGAGGAAGTACAACAGTGAGTCTCTATAACTATCTGTAAAACATGGTGGAGGATGTCACAGTTTGGGGATACATTTCAGCCAGTCAAGATTGATGTAATTGTGACACAGAAAGTACTGTTAGATTTTGATTTACCATCTAGAAATGATCTGATTGGCAACAGCTTCAGTTTTTCAATGAATGATCCCAAACACAATGTCAGTGCAGTAAAAAGCATACAGTGGCTTGCAAAAGTATTCGGCCCCCTTGAACTTTTCCACATTTTGTCACATTACAGCCACAAACATGAATCAATTTTATTGGAATTCCACGTGAAAGACCAATACAAAGTGGTGTACACGTGAGAAGTGGAACGAAAATCATACATGATTCCAAACGTTTTTTACAAATAAATAACTGCAAAGTGGGGTGTGCGTAATTATTCAGCCTCCTTTGGTCTGAGTGCAGTCAGTTGCCCATAGACATTGCCTGATGAGTGCTAATGACTAAATAGAGTGCACCTGTGTGTAATCTAATGTCAGTACAAATACAGCTGCTCTGTGACGGCCTCAGAGGTTATCTAAGAGAATATTGGGAGCAACAACACCATGAAGTCCAAAGAACACACCAGACAGGTCAGGGATAAAGTTATTGAGAAATTTAAAGCAGGCTTAGGCTACAAAAAGATTTCCCAAGCCTTGAA
>VUQG01010000.1:45286-76127 GCA_015106755.1 Etia nguti | reverse complement strand
AAGTAAATGGTAAATGGACTGATTCTTATATAGCGCTTTTCTACTCTCCCGGAGTACTCAAAGCGCTGTATACAACATGCCTCACTCACCCATTCACCCACGCACTTCTAAGCTCAAGTGCAACTAATAAACATTCACACACATTCACACTCCGATGAACGCATCGGAGGGCAATTTGGGGTTAGTATCTTGCCCAAGGATATTTGGCATGCAGACTGGGGGAGCCAGGTCAACAATCGAACCACCAACCTTCCAATCAGTAGCTGATCTGCTCTACCACCTGAGCCACAGCCACCCCATATCCACCCCAAGATTAATATCCACGGATAGCCAGTCAGTTATATGATACTGCCAGCATTTTCTACTTCTGTCCCATGGAGTACCTCAATAGTGACGTTCCTGCTAGATCTACTTGTTCTCACTAATGTCTGAGGAACTGGTGGCTTGTAATAATAATAATAATAATACTAATACTACTACTACTAATAATAATGATAATAATAATAATAACAACAACAACAGTGGTAGTGTGCTTGAGAATCCGAAAAGTCATGAAGCAGGGGTTTAATCTGTGTGGAAGGTGTTAACTGGACTTCTACATCATCAAAAAAAAACTTTTCTCTTTGTCCACTTTTTAAACAAGTGAAGCAAAGACTTGATTAATTACAATAATCAAGTGATTATTAACAATAACCTACTACTTTGATCAAATCACTGGTTTTCACAGCAAAACACCAAACACTATCATCTAAAATGTGACAATATGAATTAATCAAATATCTATCCCTGAGCTTTAGTAAAAATCTTCAAAAGATAATAGTAATTATTCCTTTGAATAATTGATAGTGAAAATATAAAATAAATCTAACTGAACCAGTCGGTTTAAGATGAGGACCAAGCGAAAATATCTTGTGGATCCACGGTGTAGTGTTTAACACATTTACCTTACATCACTGGTTTGAGATTAGAAGGAGCTACTCTAAAGTCTAAACTCTGATTTGACACCAGGTCGAAGAACTGTGCCAAATCAAACCTGCAAATACGCTGCAGAAACCTCTTTGCCAAAAGGCTTTTGGTGGTTAACTTTCACCAAACTCGCTCAGCTGAGCTGCAGTTACCAATCTGCTGCCACTAGGTGTCAGCAAAGTGTTATGCTGTCCAACTATAGTGCACAAGGAGAAGTCGGCAATTTGACTGGCAGATATTTTTATATAATGACACAGGTGGGAGAGAGAAACCATAAGTAAAAAGTACTAAAATAAAATGTGCTTTAAGTTTATTGAGATCTCACCTTGTTCACAGTTTTCTACGGTTCCACACTGGCCCAAGAGTCCATCCAGCACCTGGTGAAGAGACGGAGAGAAGAGAACACCATCACCATCAGCAAAGTGAAAAATACCAGAACAAAACCATTTTAAGGAAATCCTAGACAATGTCATCCCATTCAAAAAAATGTTTTTGTTAGCACAAATGATTATATGACATACATACAAACATATGTGTAGAGTAATATTAGACACTGACGTGCATTCACTTAAATAAGATATTTCATCATTTATGTGTTTGTTGACAGGTCTGCAGGAAATATTCCAACATCCTGGACTTGATTTTATATCAAACCACCTAAAGAGTCAGCTCAGGAGCAAAAGACACAATAAACAAGGAATTACACCACTCAGCTGGTCAGTCTATAACAACAAAATTACTTTGTTTTATTTCTGTGAAAAATCAAGAAATTGAGAAAAATTTAGCAGAAAAATTCTGAGAGAGAAATAAAATTAGGCCATTGGACAATCAGTTACAAATGTTAAAAATGTAAATATAACTTCAGATCACACCAGTCATAACTGAGGAGATTTAAAAGCAAACCCAAAAGTCAGATCTTACTTTAAAATAAAATAAGAAGAGTCATCATGATTCCCCAGCCCCACCCCAAAGACAGACATTGACATTCATATATACACAAATTAAAGCTCTAATATTACCAGGATAAAGCTGGATTGTTTAATTTTTCCCTTTGAAATTTTTCATCTAAAATATATTAACAGCAAACTATTCAACCCAACATATTTACTGACCTTTCATTATTTTACATTCATACATACATGATGATGTCGCGAATGCCTGACCCCAAAATCTTTTATTCTGAGGTTCAATCATGTGCGCCTGTATATTCTGGATGCTTATTAAGGTTGATTTAAAACACGTTTCAGTCAGCTTTGTGGAGAGACGTTGCCCTCACGTGGACAAAGGCAGAAGTCTGGCTCGTATTCACGCACAGATACGCATATGCACACACGGAGCCACTCCCACAGGCACTCGCTTGCCAGAAGAGGCAGACGGGTGTGCCACGACCTCACAAAAACAATGAAAGTGCACAGAACTACACACCAAATGTAGGGAACATAGTGATCCTTCCACATTCCATTCTTCTGTAGTCAGTCATGTTTGATGAATCAACATATTTAATGCCTAACAGAGAAAGAAAGGTCTGTAGTTTTGCCCTAAAAGTGCCTTCTGCACTCTTCTTTCCATTCCATTTCCGTTTCCATTATACATA
Organism: Etia nguti; assembly: GCA_015106755.1. Classification (NCBI taxonomy): domain Eukaryota; kingdom Metazoa; phylum Chordata; class Actinopteri; order Cichliformes; family Cichlidae; genus Etia; species Etia nguti. The sequence continues at coordinate 73,567 of VUQG01010000.1, read as the reverse complement.
TACACACACACACACACACACACACATTATATACATATATATACACACACACACATTATTATATACATATACACACACACACACATATTATTATATACATATACAATCACACACATATAACATATATATATACATATATATATATATATACACACACACACACACACACACACACACATACATGTATATATAATTTCCCCCTCTCGCCCCTGAGGGCGGTCTATCCTTCAAGCTCGGGTCCTCTACCAGAGGCCTGGGAGCTTGAGGGTTCTGCACAGAATGTTAGCTGTTCCTAGGACTGCGCTCTTCTGGACAGAGATCTCGGATATTGTTCCTGGGATCTACTGGAGCCACTAGCCCAGCTCATCCTATTCATGTAGCATTCCAACAGCGCCCTATTTTCGTCTCTTCCCCACCGATGCTGTCTTGTTCCAGTAGCCCACTTCTCATCAGGGTGTCCTGGTTCCTCAACACCTGACGCGGACCTTGTTAATCGAGACATGTCTGAGGCAGGCTTGGTTAGCATAGACGCCCCAGTCGGGAGTCGAACCTCCAACTCCTGTTTCAGTTTTTTTTTTCTCCCCCATTCACTTCTTTTTTCTTTTGAAGTTAACTAAAAAGGGTTTTTTTTTAGCTTTAGTTAACTATATTAACCTTGCTTCGCAGTTTACCTTCATTATAGACCTGGGTTTTCCAAGTCTGTGGCACCTTTGACCTGTGTTAAAGCACCTGGAACATTAACACACAAACAATAAAGAAATAAAAACATCACTTTTGCCTAAAATCCCTGCTGCTCAACGCAGCTAAGCTGGCTTGGATGGGAGAGAAATTAGTGGCCATTTTGCACACACTGTTTCACTTTTACCTGGGCAAAAGTATACACATATGCAAGCAAGGTATTTGTAATGTGATGTGGCCATCTGAAGTCTCAGTAATAACATTTGTACATTATAATCTTAAAAAAATAAAGGAAATGGGAACTAACCTCCCACTGCAGGTGAGGTGGAATGTTTCTGATCTGGAGTTTCCTAGTCCTGTGGAGAGAAGAAGAGGAGGATTTAAGGAAATATTAAACATTTGCAAACAGAAAGAAGCATTTAAAACTTTTAAGAGAATTAAATAATGCTTATGATGTTCGAAATGGACATGTATGTGGAGAACTCAGAGATACAAGAGAGTGACAGGAAGAAGCAGCTACTGAATGAAGCCAGAACGTGTCCTGAGTGACAAACAGGTGATGAGAGCAAGATAGCCTAAACCAAAACAGTGCAAAAAATTTTTAACTGCTTTTTAAAACTATCTGTTCACTTTAATGTCTGTTTTGGGTTTTTAAATTTTTTTTATTGGCTATTATTGCCTCTGTGTACAGCGCTTTGTGACCATTTGTCTGTGAAAAACACTTAATAAATAAGCTTTACTTACTACTTATACTTTACTTACTACTACTTAAATTATCTCAAAAAGCAACACATCATGCCATCATCTAAAGAAACCCAAGAACAGCTGAGAAACAAAGTCATTTCTAAGGCTTTGGGACTCCAGCAAACTATGATGATAGCCACTATCCACAAGTAGAGACAACTTGGAACAGTGGTGAACCTTCCCAGGAATAACAGGCCGACCAAAATGATTCCAAGTGTGCATCAATGTCTTATTTACACATCAGTGGATGGAGTTTCACAATAAGACAAAGCAAGTATTTTGAAACTACTGCCAACGATACTTTCTTGCCAGTATTTTACAACACTGGAAAATTATGCCAGGACAAGACAGCACTGGTAAAACTAAAAGAAATACCATCTCCAGCAATTAAAACAAGTTTCCAGCTAATAAACATGGCAGTTTTACTGAAATACTAACTACAGTGAAGGTTTCCATTCTGCAACCGTTTAGTTTTTCATCAATGACTCAATATTGACTCTGCCAATTTAAAACTCACCTTTAACCCTACATGCTATTTTCCAAACAAAGCTTTTTGAATCGTGTCTATCTGAACTTGTCAGACTTGAGCTAGCCAGTTCGGAAATTCTCTGCATTTCTCACATAGATATGTCCTATACCACCTCGACATGTTGCCCATAAGGTGCTGATATTACTCTGCCATCTGTACTGCCATCTCTCTGAACCCAGATAGCTAGCATGATGGATTCTGATTCTAATATGACTGGAAAAATATCTGTTTTTTCCCTTCTTGCTTAGATATATATACACTTCCTCACTCCCCCTTACATTATAACCCCATCCAACTGCCATAGGCAAACATTGTGGTGCTCTAGTTGAGCTCTAGAGTAGTAAACCAGGATCTTGCCACACCACCCACACACAACGAGAGAACCAAAGTCCGACACATTTTTTTCCCCTCTAATAAACCCATTTATATCAGGTTTTTGTTAAATGTGTGAACATATCTGGTTTTCCTGCCCACATCTCTTCTTTAACCAGTTTACCGGTGGATAGATTTCCACAGGCATGAACCTTCCCTCTGTGATGGTTCCTCATTTTCATCCTTACTCAGGACTACTCTATCTGCTGCGTTAGTCGTACACTGTTCACTTTTAATGAATCTGTTTATATTGAAGAATGCAGTGGCATCTTTTAATGTTAGCCAAATAAAATAACCATTCTAAGTAACTTAAAAAACTTTAGCCAATCATTCTCCCATCTTTACCATCTTTAAGAACCATGCACCCCACCCAACTGAGCATCAATAGCTTTAAATGGCCAACCCCCATACTAAACACCAGCCTAACCCCCCAGGAGGCTGGAGCAGAGATGAATAGTCTTTTGTACATATAGAATACCTGACATCCTCCATCCATACTCCATTCCCCCCACCTCACCAAAAAAGAAAGAATAAACTCTTTTGATCCTCGATGAGTGCTTGGCTATCAGCTACGCAACCATCTCCTGCCCAAATAAATATTTTTTTTTGGGGGGGGGGGGGCAGACCTGTCCAAACATTACATGTTTAAATACCACCAACTACACCAAAAATTACGCAAAGTTCAACTTTATCAACACATTAGCTCCTCATTATCCTTCCCGATGTCCTTCCCAACCCATCACCCCCACAGACAAATATATCCCAACCCCCCATCAAGCCACGATCACTGAACCTGTTTGACCTCTGGCGTCACCACCTGCCAACCAACAGCCTACACCATTGGCTGAAACCATGGCAACAAGTTAAGAATGGGCGGGAAAAGAAGATGGATGGGTGGGCGGATGGACAGCACAACAAAATGCTTCACATTTACTTATGTGCTACATCTCTCATCTGTTATATCTTTTCAGTTTTAAATATCACCTTTTTTACTTACATGTGGGTTTGCCTGCCTTTGACATATCTGTTCAACTGCTTCACAAAATTAAGATTAAGATGTTATTTTTATAATATATGTTTTGTCATTAGGCATAGTAGTGAAAACAATAACGCACAAGACCAATTTAAGTGTCAAACTGCACAGCTAAAAATAAACATAAATTAATGAAACAAGAAAGAAATCTGCTTTCAGACATTCACCCTCGAGTCCGCGCTGATACGCAAAGATGGAAACCCATTGTCAATGGAGCTTGAAAATGCCCAAGGCTAAATGTAAAAACTGAAGGTGATGAGGTTCCCTCAGCTGTGAAGGCATTAAATCCAAGCTCTGCTCCAGTCCCCAGCAGGACAATGGAGCAAAGAGAAAGACGAGAAAAAGAAAAGAAGCCAAAAGAATGAAAAGTGAGGTCCTCAAGGAGGTGGTGGAGGAGAGGAGAGAGGAAAAAGTCTTTGCTTTAGGAGGGGGGTCAAAGGCCGAGGGTCAGAGCTCTTCAGATTAGCCTCCAATACCACAGTGAGGCAGGTCTGTGGGTGTAAGGGTGACGTCCTACACTTTCACAGCAAAAAGTACAACAGGAACTAAGTAACAATCCTGTTCTTGCATCCTTCTATGTCCCCAATTTGCCATCTTGTCCACCATCATGGGAGCTATACACAAAATAGTTCCAATGCCTGTTCAGAGCTTCACTCTACTACCTAATGATGTGAGAAGTATGCTGCTGGCTACAAGGCTCCAAGGGGGAAACAAGTCGTCACAAAAGTATCTTTACTACCGCTTTACTTAACTCACCAAAGCAGAGGGCTCCCTGTATATCTAATCAGGATTTTACACTTTTGATACTCACAGCAAACTATGCAAGTTAAGTGTGGTACGGAGGTATCTGAACCTTTTTCTGTATGTAATGGATTCAGACAAGGTGGAATATTATCTCCTGTTTGTATCTTGATGTATCTTGATGATCTTTCTGTCAAGTTAAATAAATGTAAGACTAGTTGTATGGTGGGTAACCTTCTTGTTCTTCATTTAATGTGCGCTGGTGATTTGGTCAGTTAGTCCTGGTTTGCAGCAGTTACTTAGAGTTTGTGCTAGTTATGGTGCTCAGTATGATATTGCGTTTAACCCTAAAAAGAGTGTTATTGTGATTGCTACAACTAAGGAGGAACAGAAGCTAAATTTGTGTCACCACTCATTTGTGGCGTAATTACATCCATAATGAAAAAACCGCAGGTGGCTTTTCAGGATGCATTTAGAAATGTCCTTAAACTTCCGGGATGGGCATCTGCAAGTCAAATGTTTGTCACGAGCAACGTCCCAACTTTTCATGCCTTACTGAGGAACTACATGTACAAATTTATCAAGAAATTTAATAGTAAGAGCTTAGACTGTTATAACACATGGTGACACAAGGTATACCTCAAGTTTTTATTAACATTGGAACAAGTGTCTGTATATTTTGTGAGTGTTTGGTTTTTGATGTGGACTAATCAGTGATGTCAATATGTATCTTATGAGCTGCTTGTTGGGAAGTCAAACATAAAACAGACCAAAGCAACATACTGAAAGAGCCAACAGAGTATGCAGACCAGTGAATAACAACTGGTCAAATGACTTGACAATCATTATTTTCTCAGTTCCACTCACTAAATAGATTAGGACCCTCTTATGTTTTGGAACTCTTAACTGGGCATACTGCTAATAGATCATTACAGTCAGCTGATCAGATACTTCTGGTTATTCCAAGAAGCAGACAAAAGCAGAGGCTAGTTCTTCAAACTAGGACCTCACCAACATTTCACATCTTTAAAACCACTTGAAGACACATTTTTACTCCCTGGTGTTTAAATGTAGTATTTCTAGCATTATACTCATAAGTTCATGAGACACATCAAAATGTCAGTTTTTTTTTAAAGAGGAAAACGTTAGTTAAACAAAAATGCATTTTTGTAATAATTCAGTCTACTTTTGGTTTGTTTTGCTTAGGGAAACTCTCATGCCGTCATGAAACATTCATTCATTGTTATAGGTTAATCGTCAAATTTGGAAATGGGCATTTCAAATATACCATTTCAGAATATTAAGATGTTTAAAGTTTTTTTTTTTTGTTTGTTTCAATTTTAGCGTTAGATTTAGCTTGCTGTTAGATTTAAAAGGTAATGGTAACTAAAGTCAAAGGACAGTGTTCACCCAGCACTTTAGACCATGAGTTAACCACTAATAACTTTATTAATTGTTTTACCCTCTATGAATATGCCGGCAAAGCATTTCCTGTTAACATCAGAATTCATCCAATTGGTTTTAGTTATGCTTAATGAACAAAGTTTTAGAGAAGCTTTGTGTAATGGCACTGCTAGCCGCAGTGTTTCCTTTAATTTCATTTAATCTATGAAAGAAAGAGAGGCTACGAGCTGAAAAATCAATGAAAACTGTCCCCAGCAGTCGAGCAGCACAAAACGCACATACATGTAATAACACACAAAATCTAACATGGCAGCATTCAAAGCCACAAAGTGTAAAGTCACCCACAGTCAGGGCTGTGATGTGTGCATGCATGTGTTTTTAACAGTATTTTACTGCTCCCAGTGGGACTTTTCAATGACACCAAAAACATGTTTGACAGGTTTCACTGCCATCTCTTCCAGCAGAGCAAATAAAACCCAGATGACAAGTGCTACTATTTTTACTTACTGAATAAGCATTTATATTAATGAGACATATTTGGAGAGTCTTAAGTGTAAAAAGAATGGATACATCGTCAAACACAGAAGATTTTCAGCATGTGGCTTTCAGAATGGTTTCTTGTCAAATCAAATCAAAAACAGAATTTGTTTAAAGTCTGCAGATAACAAACCTTATAATGAGTCCAATAAATATTAAGATGATGCAGCTGGATCGACCTCAGTCAAACAAATACTCCCAGTAATAGGAAAACAAAATGCATACAAATGGTGCCAACCACTCCACAAGTGCTCATCAATACATCTCAAAGTCTTTTCTTCGCACTTTTATTATTGAGCACTAGCTGCTTTCTGCAGGAGTCTCAAGTGACCTTACCTACAATCAGTATACTAAACCACAGTGACAAATGAGCCAAACAGGCTCAATAAACAAATCGAAAGACGCGAGCGTGGATTAAAGAAGTTTCTAGCTTTGCCCTGTTCTAAGTTTTGCTTTTTTTATTTTTTTCTACAAACACCACAACCTTTAAAGCAGGTGTAAATGCTGACATGTCTTCATTGGCCAGGTGCAATCATAATCACCAAGTCTGAAAGAAAGTGTTTGCATTTCAATTCAATTCAATTCTATTTATACAGCGCCAAATCACAACAACTGTCGCCTCAAGGCACTTTATACTGTAAGGTAGACCCTACAATAATAGATACAGAGAAAAACCCAACAATCATATGACCCCCTATGAGCAAGCACTTTGGCGACAGTGGGAAGGAAAAACTCCCTTTTAACAGGAAGAAACCTCCGGCAGAACCAGGGTCAGGGAGGGGCGGGGCGGGGCCATCTGCCGTGACCGGTTGGGGTGAGAGAAGGAAGACAGGATAAAGACATGCTGTGGAAGAGACCCAGAGATTAATAACAGGTATGATTCAGTGCAGAGAGGTCTATTAACACATAATGCAGTCTCCTTTCTCACTCACTAACACCTATGGCCACACAGGCCACTAGGTTAGCAAGTTTGCCTTTACCACAAGAGATTTCCTAAACACTTTTGAATTGCAGCTCACAAACAACTTTAAATGTCTGTAATCTGGATAAGGCACCAAATAGCCACAGTTCTCTTCTCTAGCACACAACATACATTTTTAGGTTTAGCAGCAGCCAAGAATTCCACTTTTTCTTTTGGGAATTTCCAAATGGAGATCGCAAGTGCCAAGAGCTCCCCTTCTGAATCTTTCAATTCCCATTTGAAATTTTATTATTTTTGATTATCATTTTAAGTTAGACTTGCAAACTCATGCATTCATTTATTAAAAGGTTTAAATAAAAAAAATGTAAATTAAAAAGTGTCAAAGGAAATGAATGTGAGAAATGGTCAGACACAAAAACCTGGAAAATTATGATGATTTAAAATAAAACAGCTAAATAATACAAGCTGGAACATCTTTGTACTTTATTTATCCAATAACAACACTCACTGCTTTGTTTTTACCTTTCATTATTAGCGACCACGGTGGGCTAACTTTCACAGAACTGAACATTTATTTTTGTGTGTCTAAACAAGCGTGACTCTTATTCCAGACAGAGATAAGCTGTAATTAAGCTAACTAGCTGTAACCTTATTGTACAAAATAAATCTCTTTATCCCACTCTCCCCTTGTAAAAGAAAAATATGTGACTGAATTTTTTTTTATTTCTGGGGGGGGCGAGGTGTGTAACTACTGATTGGCAAAGCCCATGAACACAAATTGAGACCATTGTGTAGAGAGAAGCCATTACCTGCTTCCATTACAAAACCCTTACAACACTCAAATACCCCCTAGCAAGAAGCAAAGCTGGTTGCTGGCACAAGAGCACAGAAGAGCAGGGGGTTAATATTTTATAAGAACTATCTGGCCGGCTTAAAATCGCAGATGAATATTTTATCGCTAACGGTGAGGAGTGAGAGGATGACGGCAACCAAACACCATGGCCCACTCTGCCCACTAACTTTGTCACCGGCCAAAGACCCATCATCCAGTCCCACCTGTACATCCGTCAATTAGATGGACACCGTCCTTTCTCTGCACGGTTACCCTTCCAAGACAATGTTCCTCAAAGCGCTGAGCTGTCAGATAAAACAGACATGACCATCGATGGTCAGGTGAGATAAAGAAAAGCTTTTCTAAGTCCGCTACAGGTGGGTCAGCCTTTGAATTTAAAAATCTGGTTCATCATAAATTCACTTAGACACAATAACCTCACAGACTACAATGAGAAAACAGTCACAGTGGGCTATTTTCACTCTTTATTAAGCAAACAAGTGGTGCCTCCTCATGAACAGCCTACATATTTTTCCAAAACTTTTCGAGTAATATGCCAAAGCCAGTACAATGAAAGTCTGCTCTCCGGAAATTCTTATTTGCCTCACTGTGGGTGTGGAAAACCAGGCCCAGGTGTGTCTCATCCCTTTCTTCCGTACGCATTCCCACTCCTTTCTACATCTCTGTATGTTTTCTCCTTCTTCCATGCCCTCTCCTGGAGTTTTCCCCTTACAGCCTTTCCCCAGGGCTGCAGGCTGGAGTGACAGTTTCAGTGGAAGTAACTTTAGATGCATGAGAGCTTTAAATAGACAGTACAAATGGGAGGAGGAAAGAGGAAACTGAGCAAGAGGTGGTGGGATAGGGGTAAGGGAGGAAAAAAGAATGGGTGGGTGGGGGGTGGTGTAATGTAAGGAGAATAAAGCCGTAGCCTGTCCGCGCTAGATAGAAGATACGAGTGAAGCACATCAGTCAGTGGAAAGGATCGTCACCTACCAGCTGGAAATATGTGTTAATGCACAGGTGTGGAAAAGAACTGTAAAAGGAAAGCAGGGAGCATTTCCTAAAGAGTAAATCCACATGGAATTACAGAAGGCAGAAAACCGCATGCTCTCAATGAGTTCATGATGTCTGGCAATTTAACTCTGCGTAAACAATAGGTTAGTTACTGATTTTGTTTTCCAAATAAGTAAGCAAACCCATGATTAGTACCACTCCCCATCTTCAGTATATTTGGAAGCTGCATTCCAGTCTGAGCCAGTCTGTTAAATCTGTGAACTTCTCTTCCTGTAAAATGCCAATGTTCATTCAGAATTTTAAAAAAAATAAAAAACAAACAATATTGTGCAAAATTAAACAAAGACCTAGAGAAAGAGGGAAACTGTCAGGGAGAGGGCTCTCCCGTTAAAACTGTCACCATTTTGCCTGGATATATAGGGGAAAGGCCATTTCACTGACCGACAGCACTCTCATTGGTCCATCAACACCTAATTCCACAACTTAAATATCAGTCCAACACGAGCTTTGTGGAGGAAGCCGACGGTTCAACAGCTACATGTGAAGGCACTAAGGTGCACAATATGTGTGTGTATTACTCATAAATATCCCTGACTTATAATAACAGAGTTATTAACTTGGGTTTATTAATATGCAAAAACTTCGCTGAAACCTGAATATAACCTTTAACCAAAAAAAATTAATACCATTTATTTCCTACTTGTATTTCTTTATTCCGTTTTACATTTTTCACATACTCATGAGAAAGGAACAGAATAAAAGAGAAGAAAGTTTTTAACTGATACTGAAAAACATGTTCAGTCAGCTGATTCACTGCCTGTGAGAACTTTGAATTTAACGTGGCTGTAATGTTGGCGAGAGAGGCCTCAGTTTGGGAATTCCTTTAGGTTAAAAGGGGGGAGGGTGTAGCAGTAGGCTACGGGTCAAAGTTCAGGCTCTGTTCGCCACTCTGACCCCGCCCGCTGCTCGTGCGGTGGGTCTCCATTTTGGAGAGGCGAGGGTCTCCATTTTGTGCAGTTGGAATTGCGCCTCGCTGTTTAGGTGGGCCGTTTGTATTTTAGGTTTATAGGCACAGCTTCCACCTCAGGGTTACGCCTTTGACATTGTTACCGTGGAAAAACTTGCCAAATCAGACCTTTTTAATTATTGGACATTCAACGTGTGTCGCTTATATAGGCCTGATGTCAGCCTCTGTGAAAACGAGTTAGCCCGTTACGCTTACAATAATCCCTGCCTTTAACATTCCTCTAAGTATAATGTTATTAATAATAATCATAAGAGCTATTGGTGTTTCAGCACATTCACCAGTTCTCCCCTCAGCGCCTCCGCCCCTCCTCTTCTCGCCATTTTGTGTTCCTATAGCCGTGTCATGTAACCATTGCACCAGGCGGAGGAACTGCGGCCCCACGGCAAAGCAGTGGAGTTAGCCTATAGTGTAGGAAATGCAGTCTGCGCAGTGATACGAGCAGGATCAGGGAGTGATCCTCGCGTGTTACACTGTTGCACAGTTTATCAGAAAGCGGTGACCTATTGATAAACGGGAGACTAGGCCGGTGACTGAGGTGCTCCCTGTGTCCAGATTGTAAGGCCACATGTTTGTGCTCCATTCCCATTCCTGCTGATTGTAATAAAGTCTCCACGGATAACCCAAGACGTGGAGACAAAACACACTTGGCGTTTTTGTAAAGTTTGAGAGCTTTACGGTCCGCTCTAAAATGGTATCCAGCATAAACACAGGTCTTATAAATCCAGGTTCGCGGCTTAAATAGGAAACCCTATTCCTTCCTTGTATGCCTTCCTCTCTCTCTCACACACACACAATACTATAGACTGCATACATGTGAGAACCAGTCATCGGCCATGTTGACCAGGCAACGCCCATTTACTACAATGAATGTGCAGTCACATGACAGCGGAGAGCACATACAGCACATGAGAGGGGGAGGGCGAGGAGCCCACATACGCCATTACATGAACATGGGATCGTGCAGGCGATGTGTTGGGTTGTGGGCTTCTTCATACGAGCCGTCTCTTTTATCTCACAGCTACCACCATAACGGTTGATTCACAGTCCTGTTATAAGCTGTACAGTTAACGTAATATTTAAAACACGGCTGTGGTGTAGGCTACTGTTCCCAACAACAAGAGAGTACAATTCACCCCTTTAAACTGTCAAGCATCCCTCCACGAGCACGCCTTACTCTCAGTCTCCGCATACCATCAGAGATAACTCCGCCACAAAATGTTTACGGGAACTAATATGAAGACCGGGAGTGCGTGCATTCAACGTTCTCGTCTTAATCACCTGAACACGGAATTCACTGTGAGCGCGCGCGAACGCTCTGCTTCCCCTCCACGCGCAGCCTGTGTAGTGGGGTGACATGAACGCGCATGTCCATTCATAAAGTGCTTAAAAACTACTCAGAAGTTACTCCAGCGGCGCGAGGGAGGAGGGGGCTAACAGCCTTCTATAGAATGTGTTCCACGAGTGCTCGCGGCTGATATAGCAGACACGTTTTGGGGGTTGTTGTGCGGGGTGTGTAGCAGCGAGGAGGGAAGAGAAACGAAAAGTGTCGGCTTCTGTTTGCTTTTTGCAACCGACAGCAATGATTAAACTCCACGCCGAGTAAAGGTTATAGAGGGTTTTTTTTAAAGAGATGCTGTATGACCGCATCTCTACCCTTTTTTTTTTTCTTTTTTCGGAGCTCAACCGACAAAGCTGTGATGCGGCTGAAAACAGATTAATGTAACGTAGAGCCACGTTCTCGGGTTTAATTACAACACACGAGGAACAACTCTGAATGTCTCTCAATAAAATGACAATATTAAATTACTGTAACATGGCGAGTGTTTTCTCTGTTACTGTAGGGTCTTTACTTTACAATATAGAGCGCCTTGAGGTGACTGTAGTTTTGATATATGAGTGAAATGGAATTGAACTCAATTGAGAACCGCCATGTTAACTTGATAACGTCAGACTGTTGCTCATAACATGTATTTTAATGACAGGAGACGGTCGGGAAATATTGAAAGATTTGAACAGTAGTTCTTGGACCACGTAAAGACATTTAACTCCAACAAAAATCTTGGTTAAAGAATCAAGAAGAATATTGCCACCTAAATCCAATTACTACATCTTTCTGAAAATTTTTTGTAGCTTTATTTCTCGGGAAAAAAATAACAGGGTAATATTTTTACTGTGAAATGTTTCCAGTTTCTTTACGTTTTATAACAAATGTGATGCAAGACAGTCAAAAGGAAATAAGGAATAATCAAGATTCCCTGCAGAGAAGAGAAAAAAATGAGAGAAAAGGCTTGCATGTTTTTCACCTGCAGACAGCAAACAAACAGCTTTAATGTCAAGTCACAAACTGGTTTTAGGTAGCTTTTTTTTGGCTGATGTTGGATTCCCTCACCTGTACAAAATAAACAATATGAGCTGAAAATGTACCATAGAAAGCCAAGTATTTTTTTTTTTTTTTTAAAGGAAAAAGTTGAAATGACTAAAAATAGGGCACACTTCTGTCAATCAGGGGTAACAAATACCAAAATCTAATATTAGAATTTAAGGATTCACTTTGCTCTTCACATATTTATTTTAACTTGTCAAATGTGAACAACTGGTTTATGATTAAAAAAATTAAAAAATTAAAAAAAAGAACCAGTCGAGAAATATTTAAGGTGGAATTTCAGGGAAAGCTGAAAACGGGACGAATGAATTTGAAGGAAAAAATTTAATACTTTAATACTTTACTTTAAATTGTGTTATAATCTTTTAGAAGAATACATGTTAGTATTTCATAAACAAACTGCTTCTTTCTTCATAATATGTCTCTCAACAAAAATACAGAGTCCAGCCCATTCATCCTGTCAAAGTCAGCAGGGAACTAAAGAAAAATGCCATCAACTTATTTTTAACATAGCAGCTTTCTATACTGTGGAAATGTACAGTCAAAGATTGTGCAGAGGGGAAAGATGAGTGAAAGCAACACATTGATTGTTTGATTTGTTACATTGGTTTAATGTTCAGCTGTCAAGGTAAAGCCCCATGGAGCGAGAGCCTTGGGATTCAGTTTTTTCACAGTATTAATCTTCTGTCATAAAATAATGAAACGAGAGTGCATCTGCACATTTAGGAACTTTAACAAGCTTCCAAATTTTGCTCTCTCGACTGACTTTTATCAAGTCATTTGTGCAACTGTGTCTGGTTAGGAACACAGAGCATTTTCTTACTGTTCATTTAAGAATAGTTGTCAGGACAATAATTTTGGTCATTTACCATCCAGAACTGGAAGACTTAAAACACATAAAACATGTACACTCCATCTATTCGTTCCTTAAAGGCAACACAGCCATCATATCTTCAGAAAACTGATTCTTCTTATGTTAATATATTAGAGAGAGAGAAACAACAAGTTACCAAGTTTTGCATTTTGTAAGAATTTATTTCGTGGACAGCAAACAGAAAGTGGACGAGGGCCCAGCTTCTGCCTCTCCCCGCTTCAAAAACAAAATGGGGGAGAAGGAGTAAGAAGGGAGGGGAGTTCCTGCTTTGTCTTGAGAGAGAGAGACAGAGACAGGGAGAGAGAGAGAGAGAGAGTGTGTGATGTCAGCCTCTGCTTTGTTTTGAATCTGTGAGGAACAGGGTGGGGCCAAGAGTAGCCTATAGAAAAGCAGCAAGAAAAGGGGCCCGTCTGCTAACCACACACACACACACAAAATATATATATTACATATATCCGAGCGGACACGCACACACTCACACACACACACACTTCTCCTGCCTCACCGCCTTGGATTTCATTCCTTTAGTTTCCAGCTTTGAACAGCAGAGGGCCGAGTGAGTCACCGAGCTCCTCACTGCTGTGCTGTTCAGACCTCAGTAAAACAAGTTTCTATAGCATAGCCAGCAAAACACTGACAACGTGGAGTTAAGTTCATATTGAGATGAGAATTTTAGGTCTGTGCTCACTCCAATGAGCAGTTCAGTGAGGAAAAATAATCATGAATATCGATATAAATACATTACAACTGCAAACTGTACTGTAATAAACACAGTAATGACAAAAAAACCCCACATCATTATCATACTTTCACAGGAATAAAATCCCTGGTTTTGCATCCCCACACTGTTAACATTTCCATGCAGTATGGCCCACCCAAACATGACTGTGGTCCTCAACAGATTAGGAGTAAGTGGGAATTACAAGTTGTGTCTGACAAACATTACAACAATAAGAGTTCAGAGTGCAAGTAAATCTTTCACACTGTTTTCCTCTGTAGAGTCCCACAACATCCAAGCTCAGTCCTTAGACTCTCAACTTTATTTTTTTTTAACTGGTAATGTGACAGATAATTAATAACATTTTACATGTACTGAATTTAAATATTTAAATGTTACCAAAGCTTTCAATTTAACTCCCTCATTGTTTTAATAATAATAATAATAATAACAATTATTATTATTGTTATAACAAACAATAACTCATAACAACATTATAATTACTGTTTTTTAATTATATGTATTTTGTTTTGAATTTTTGTTTTTTGCTTTTATCACAATTTAAGTCAAGCAAAGTTTGATCTAAAAATAAATAAAAGAAAAACTCCTCACCCAGTTTTACCAAAATAACCTCTCCCTTTGTATGCCAATATTATCCAGACTCAGATGTATAATTAAGTTTCTTGTGTAAAGCATAAACTCAGTCATGCCTAATAAATCCAGGTGTAAAACAGTAAGCTGTAAACCGAGCTTCGGCGAGTACGGTGGGGAAAAAGGGAACAATTCCTGCACACACAATGTTTTGCAGAGTGACGCCTAATCGTCACTATGAAACACTTTTTAAAATATTATTTTGAAACAAGAGGGGAGCTTTCATTCCAACTTTATTTAAACCACTTGTCTTTACGTTGGATTTCATACAAACCTTATTTGTTAGCAAACAGCTACATCAGATTTAAGTGAATGAAAATAATCTGTAACAATACAAATTCATGTTGCAAATGTAACGTCAATATCATGAAACAACACTGACAAAAAACAGCTGCATTAATAGGGCAGTGGACTAAAAACAAAAACAAAACAACATATGAGATTTTTTAAAACAATTTTTAAATGAATAAATAGTCAGGAAAATACTAACTAAATAACTAGCACCAATTAGAAAATGCACAAACATCTTCTATACCATTATCACAGCTTTCTTTCATTTAAAAATTAATTTAAGAGGGAAAAAAAAAAAAAAAAAATTCCTCCTCCAAAAATGGTAATTTCAAAATGAAAGCCCACCCAGTCCAGTCAAGAACAAAGACATGAAGATGGTAAACATTCATCATCATAATACTCTGAAGTTTATGACAGGAGCCGGGGCAGTGGCATCTTAACTGAGGCCGTCATTATATCAACTGGTGCTCACTTAGTCTGAGTCTGCCAGCAGTTTCCCTCCTAGCTCATTACCAACACAATGAAGATCATCTCTCACATACACCTCGTCATTCCCTAAGCTTCACCATCACATGCTGCTGAAATGCAGAGCCAATAAATACACTCTCGTAGAGGCCATGCACATGGCAACTCTCCATCACTCTGACAGAGGAACTGAGGCCTGCTTGATTTAGTTTCAGAATAACAGCCTACACTGTTAGGGCGACTCTGACCTGTGCAAGCCCCTCAAACTGTCACGGTATCTTCTCGAAGGTTCTCACCCAACATCACAGCATACAACCGTGGCACCTCCTTCCACATACAGACATGCCTCGGCACCACGTGAGCTAGTGCAGTGGATGTGATATGGCACACCCCCAGACTTGCACACACCCACTTCAGTGAAGGGAGGAGGGAGAGAGGCATAGCACACTTTTATTGCTGGGGGAGGGGTTTCCTCTTTCTTTCTCTCAGCCCTTCTCCTTCTTCCCTCTGCAGCTCATGTCTGCGCGAGTGTGTGTATGCATGTGCGCGGCCACACCGCATGCCTGTGTGTCAGACATGTGACCAGCAGGCATAGCTTCTATTTTAACTCTGAGAAAGGCAGATTAAAAGGAGAAAGAAGAGGGAAGTTGACAGAAAGCAATCAAAATCTATAATGTGGCTCAGGAAAAAGCTTTATGTATTTCAATTTGTTTAACATTCATTCAGAGGCAATGCATTTAAAACTGAACTAACATTTATACACAAGGTCCCACAAAGTGATGTCCAGAAACACTCAGGGTTAAAAGTTCACATAGATTTATGTGTCCACAGCAGGGCTCAAGCCACAGGATGATTCGATAAATCACAGTGTTGACACATCAAAAGCGTGATGATCACAAATCCCCACCGTCATCCTTTGGACAATGAAGCCTGGACTACTACTTCAAAATCTCTCTGCCCACTTCCCCTGACTTTCAGCCACGAGTTGCTGGTGCAGTTTAGAGCAATACTGCAGAAAACACCCAAATGTTGGTGCTCCGAGTTCCCAAACTTACAGAGGTACCAGCTTCTCTTGCAGGGACAGTTTCGGACGTCTCTGGAAAGTTGAGTACTAGCTGAGCTGAGTACTACAGTTTAGTTACATGATAAATAGCAGTACAAGTAGTCATTCAGGCTTTATCCAGAAGGATTCTCCCACAGCAAATAAAACATCTTTTTCCCAGGATGGTTCCCAGTACTCCCAAACAGAACCACAAACAGAACTAAACAAAGGATGCAGGACAGTGAAACCCTTGGTTGAGACTAATAATTCGTCAATAAGCCTTTACTTAGATTAATAACAGTTTCAAAGTCAGCTCTTCATACCACTATTCATTAACATTTAGCATGATAAATACAAATACATGAACTGTATGTTGGTCCGTTATCAGTCACCAGGGCTGATATTCAGATGTATATACTACATAGTATCAGTGTGTCAATCAAAGAAGGTCTTCAGCTCTTCATCGTGTCTTTAACCATTTATTTATGCACATTATTGGCCAACAAGGTTGGTTAGTGTCAGCCCATTTGTCGATATTAGTCAACAAAAAAGGTTTTTGATACAGAATTTCTACACTGATACTGATTGGTGGATACCCAGGAGAAATGTATATGTCGTAAACCTTGACACAGAATCATGATTTACATACACACACACACAAATAAAAAAAACAATCCTTCTTCCGAGGACAATGGCTTTTGCTTTTGCATGCTCTTTATTCCTTTCACTCCGAATGTGATGAACTTAGCACTCGTGCAGATTCTCAGCAGTGGAAACTCAAGTCACAGACAGTCAGGCATAACGAAGCCATGTTGGACAGAGTCGGTGGGTCATATTAAAAGAAAGAAAGGTTGCTAGTTTAGCTCAGTGGGTGAGCAGGCGACCATAGGTTGTATTGCTAGACAGAGTAGGCCCAGGTTCGAGTCCCACCCACAGCCCTTTGCTGCACGTCCTCCCCCCTCTCTCTCTCTCTCTCTGTTTTCCTGTCTATCCACACTGTCTCTATCTAATAAAGGCTAAAAGGCCCAAAAAAATCTTTTTTTAAAAAAACAAACAAAAACAAAACACACTGTCCAAAACACTCATTTAAAAAAGTTAAGAATCCTCAAATTAGTTACAGACGAAGGGGGAGACCAATGGGAGCTCAGTGCTTCAGCGGTGCTCAGTGGGTGAACAGGCAACTATATGGCACATGGCTAGTGGTTCGAGGTTCGAGTACGACCTGTGGTCGTTTTATAGAAGTTTAGAAAAGTTTAAAAAACAGAAAACCCGAAATGTCATAATTTCTGAAATATGGAATTCAGAGTTCCATTATGTAAAAGTAGTGTAAATGTCATGATTGGCATTGGATTTATACACTGAATCTTTGTGTCTGCAGACACAAGAGTCTAAACTACTCACGCTCATGTGTGTTCTTACAGATATATTTATTAAATAGGCAAGCCACCCATTTTACATTATGAGATTATTTGACATGCTGCTACTAGTACTACTAGCCCGTGAAAACGGCTGTGAAATGTCTTCTGTGACCTCTTAATGACAACACTGCTCAGCTGCATTATGGGAATTGCAGGATCTAACAGATGTATTGCTTAAATTATGAATTGTGGAAGGTGCGATTTAATTAAAAAATTAAAAAATCTGCTATTTAATTGAATGTTTTATATCATTAGCATGTTTTTTTTAAATTAGTTTCTGCATCACTATTTTGCTTTCCAAAACACTTTGAGTGGCTGCAAACTTTTCTAGACAAATTAGACTACATGTACATTTTCCGAATATAAAATCAAACCCTTTCAGCATGAGCAGGGTTCCAATTAAAAATACACCAGGTCTAATTTGCTTTTTCAGTCTTTCTAATACAATTATTTGCAGCACATAGGAAAGGATATCATATCATACAAAATAGTACTGGTATACATTTTTTCATGATATAAAAGTGTGATAGTGATATCGCTGCTATAGCAACACCGTGCTTTTATGCTCCCTAGTGCAGATCAGCGAGAAAAGCCTGGGCATGTCTGAAAGCCGCATGTCAGCCACCGATGACGATTTAGTACCTAAAAGGGAGCTACTTCAAACACCTTCCAGGAAGCACTGCATTTTGCAAAATGTGTAGGAAAACAGATCCTAAAGATGGAAGCAACAAGCAAGTTTCACCAGAGGCAGAAACACATTAAAGTACAACACGGCTACAAAGGAGGAGATGCTAGTAGGTGGTAATGTACGACCCAAATGTAAACAAATGACTCCACCGAGCGCTGCTGGAGCACTTGCTAGTTACACTAAACGTGATGAAAATGTCACAGGGAAAAAGTACCTAAGCTAATAGTTCACTTATGTTGCGTCACTGGATATAATGCTGTGTTGTGATAATGTTTGAGACTATATTGCCCAAACATAAAGAAATAAAATGCCCCCCCACAAAAAAGAAAAAAAAAAAGTTTAAAGTTAGGCAAATAGTAAGAAAGAGTGTGCAGTTTGATTCAGATTCGGTCACCATTCTCAACATCTCGTTTTACAGCAGCTGGGTAAATGTTTTAAATTTTTTAATTATAGGACGAGGACGAGGTTTTTTTGTTTTTTTAAATGTAGAGGTTTGATGTACGTATTCTATAAAACTAAAAGCATACAAACTGTGCTGCTAAAGTTATGGATTTTTACTCGTTGGCTTACGTAAAATCCACTTTGGTCGGGAGATTAAGTGAAGCTTTGTGCTCTTTGTCTGACTGTTTATACAAGAGGCCTGTTGTTCTCGGAAAACAGAAGCGGAAGTGGAGGAGCTGAAGGAAAATGTCTGTAATCAATGCAGTTCATTTTCCTTGCACAAGCACGAAGGAAGACTTCCATTTCTGACCTGTTAGAAATACATGAAGGGTCATTCGCCTTTGCAGATAACTGATCTCATACTACAGTTCCCTTCGAAATCATAGTTCCTAATTAAAATGAATGTGGCTCAGATTCTTTTATGCAAAATTACAAAATTAAACTAGTTTTTGTATTTAAATGTTATAAATCAATTCCAACATGTAGGATTTTTGCAATTTTACAACATTTTTGAACTGTGTTCTCTGTGGTGTTGTATTTTTATTTGTGTAACTGAGTCTGCTGTCAGGGTTAATGTTGACTGAGCTTTGTAACACCCTGAGATGATTGGGGTGAAAACACCAGCTCAAAATACATGACAATGACTTACACGTTATTCATGTAAAACATTATTTTAGTGCTTCCACATTCAACCAAAAGCTGAAAAATACTAATTTAATTTGCAGATTTCCATTCGATGTATAGAACAAATGCTTTAGCAACCAGGCTAGCCAATATTTGCAGGGAAGCTTCTGCTTAGTTTACTAAAGAAACGCGTTATCTGTATTAAAGGCATGTATCATATTTGGTTAGCACTGGTTTTGTGGCTTGTTTTTACTAGTTGGTAAAGTTTTAGCTTAGCTTTAGCTTTTCAGCAAGGCCTAAGCACTCAACTTCTAAATATATATCTCACAATAACAATGTCATAAAAATAAATAAAAATTAAAAGGTTAAAAAGAAAAAAACACATATTGACAATATTGTCGGTCAATAATGGACCATAGTACAATTTAAGCAATTCTTTACAGTACTGTAAAATCATTCAAAGAGAATAACTACATCATTCTTAACAACTACAGACTAGATGTATCAATCTTGTGACAGCATTGCTTTTTATCTATTTAACTCGACTTTTCTCTTCTGATTTAGTTTTCAGTTTATGGATTTTATTGCAGACAATTAGGTCTAAATCTTTGTGAAATGGTTTAAATAGTTTTCACTCTTTTCTTTCTTTTTTAAAAAAAAATAGAGCACAATTGTAATCATATACAATATACAGCACTAACATTTTGGAGGAATAATAGGCGCAGTTCATATAAGTTCAGTACTCGTTCAACCAAAGCGTGGGATTAAATGTGCACGTTCTAGTTTTTTAGAAAAACTGAAATCTGCAAGTGACTAAGAATGGGGGGAAAAAAAGTCTGTCCTATTTCATGCCATGACTGTGTGCAAGTGAGGCAAGACTCGCGTACATGCACACACACACACACACACACACACGTAAACATGAGGGGCCCCATCCACCATGCAGACCCGACCCCTGGCCCCAACAACCCTCCTGCCATCACCTCCTCCCTTTCCTACTTTCGTTGTCTTCTTTTCTTGATCACTCCTTCTTCCCCCCACCCCTTCAATGTGTGTGCACCAACTAATGTAGGGAGAGGACAGATGGTTTGAACCAGAGAGAAGAAACAATCAGAAAGATGGGGTGGAGGGGGTAGGTGGGGGTCTTCTTAAAGAGACAGATCTCATTTACCCCTTCACCTACATTACACGCGTGTCTCCACTGTCCTCATCCCTTTATTTTTTTTTTCCCCCTCCTCATTTTTCCACCCTCTCCTCATCTTATTCTAGCTTGGGCACAATGGACCTTTGTAATTAAAGAACAATATTAATGTAGAATGTAAGTTGAAATGTCTATTCTCTCCTTTATAGACTTAGAAATGAAGAACCAGTGGTTAGCTAAGTTTCTTTTTTTTTGCCTTTCAGAATAAGAAAGTAAAGGAAAATGCAAATGGAAATGTTTTAAAGGCTTTAGCTCAACTATCTGTTCAGTGCCATTCCACAGTGACTGCCTAACATCAT
This sequence comes from Etia nguti, assembly GCA_015106755.1. Taxonomy (NCBI): domain Eukaryota; kingdom Metazoa; phylum Chordata; class Actinopteri; order Cichliformes; family Cichlidae; genus Etia; species Etia nguti. The sequence goes on along the minus strand of VUQG01010000.1, from coordinate 52,639 downwards.
TGTACAACTACTGCAGTATCAAACTTACACAGAAAAAAGCAGGGGGAGGTATGAGCCATTACTCATTTAAAAAAAAGTTTCAAAATTCTATCAGTCATCTTAACTTAAAACTAGCAGATAAAGACTCAAATTGACCTTGAAGTTGGTCAAGATGTAATTCTCTTCATTAGGACTGAAGATTTTAGTAGGCATTTGTATTGTCAGGGCACAATCATTATGACACTATTGGCTTTTCTCCTTTTTTCTTACATCTTTAAATTTCGCTTAAGCTCACATGTAGCCATTTCATTCCCCAAACTGCTCAGATAACACTGCTAATGCTGCTTCTTTCCTTTTGTTAAATTTGAATTTAGAAACATTGGTTAAAAAAAATAAAAAAAATCTGACAATGCTACACAGAAGATTTTAAGCAGTCTTGTGTTAAGTAATAGACCAGTTCATATAAAAGAATTGTGCATGTGGAAATTACACTTTTTGTAGTTGGCTCAGTATAGTTTGTTTGTACAGAGCAAAATATTGTAAATCGAAATACTTTGTTAAACACGTCCTTATGTTTGCATGTATGCTGACAGAAATAATAACTACATGGAATAAAAGCATTAAATAGTTCTGGTAACACAAACACCCATATGAAACATAAAGCTTTTACACAGATAGAAGGATTTTCAATGCAAAGTTAAATCCTTCTTTCAGCATGAATATATACGACACCAGTTTGGTCCAAAAATGTAGACTAAGTGAAACCAGTTACTGCAAGAACTCAAATCTACTACAGTCATATCACACACTGCAAAATTATTTTAGGACGTCTGATTAGATCATTTATGTACTAATTAAAGTTAAAATAACGCACAAACATTTTTATTTTTAGCTTTCATAATCAGTGATTACATTTTCACAAAAAATACAAACAGATCATCAGTGTAATTCCATTACTTTATAGGAAATTATTGACTTCACTGTAGTTCCTATTATTTCAATGCAGTGAGCAAAACCTAAACTTAACAAGCATCACCAAAACACTTCTATACTCACCTAAAAGAAAACAGAGCAGCGCTTTGTGTGCTTCTGTACGACTACAGTGACCCTCAATGACTAAATACCCTAATTAATGCTTTGCTATTCTCACTGTAAAAGTAATGAAATATAGAAGACATGTGAAAATTGAACTTCCACAATACACCCAGTCTGGATGTTGGAATACTTTTCATAGAAGAGTGCAGACTGCACTAGATGCACACAATAGCAGCTCTGTGAAATTACACTGAAGTGCATCTGACTTAATCAGCTAACTGAAAATTGTTTATACTGGTAGCTTCTGTTTGAGTAAGACGGCAAATTACTAGTAGTAGTAGTAGTACAGTAGTAGAAATTGCCGCACTGATGCATGTTAATACTGTTGCTGCCAAGCGGAGATGTTTTTTTTAACTGTAGCTTCAATAATTTGCATTTTAGGAGCAGATCATATCTATTGCAGGAAAAAATGAATTACACAAGTATGTGGGACATTATCTCCCTGCAGTAGAACAGAAGTATAAAACTGGTGATGAATGCCAGTTACACAGTAAAATGATTATTCTTGTTTCTGTGAAGTTGTAACTGGCATAGACAAATGCTGTCCTTCATTTCCCTTCGCGTAGCTGCAGTTGAGTTGAGAAATCTATTCATGGTGTCTCAAAATTATCCACAGCTATTCTTTTAGTTTGAATGCACAGTTTACCTCTCAGTGCTTCAACCACTGCAGAGCAGGCAGACGTGCAGAGCAGCAGCAGTAGCCTGTCTAATCAGATTACAACTGAGCTCTCTCTCAAAACTGTTTGTCCAACATCCCCAAGCAATGCAGTTCAGCTGACATCAAAATTTAAACCACATTTATCCTCCTTCCTGTAACTCTCTCTGGATCCTTTTGGTTTGTCTGTCTGTCTGCTCCTCATTCTGTTACCCGGTCTCAGCTCTTTTGCAGACAGGGCTGAAATGGTTCGGGGATCACGGCAATATGCCAAAGGCAGAGCAAGAAAGAGAAGCAAAAAACAAGAGGGCGAAACGGACACACTGTACCAGAGAGTAACCAAAACAGCACAATGAGACCATGAACACGCTGAGCAGAGAGCGAATGAGAGAGAGCGAGCGAGCGAGAGAGCAGAGAGCGAAGATAAAGTATAAAGTCAGAGCATGCATGTGGGTGAGCGAGGCATAGTGCTCCTACCAGACGATTGGTCGCACCCCTCTTGCTCCCTCCGCCCACTGTCCCCTCCTCCTTTGCCAGCCATGAGAGAGGAAGAAACAAAACCATAGCTTGCCTCTCTCCCTCAGCTCTGTGTACTGCTATGTGAAAGCGCTAGCCACACACACATACATCCAGTTCCTCACATGCATGATCGTTTGGGTGCATTTAAAGCTGCAGCACACTTTACATGGGGGAAAAGGAACACAGCTTCAGCTAGGAAAATTACACAGAGGGGAAAAAAACTAGAGCAAAGATTTACACACTCTGTATACATTTCATAGCTAAGAAAAAACAAAGAAATCTGCTTGAAAACTTTAATGTTTTGATAGCATAGTATTCACTGTTAAACAAGATCTATATTCCAACAAAGCTTTGTCAGTAGATATTAAGGTATCAGAAATTTTCAACACTGCTTTTTATAAACAGAGTTTAACTGTGGTACAAAACCTACAGCCCCATCACATATACAGGATTTTCTGGGCTTACTGGTAGTTTACAAACTCATAACCCACATTTTTGGATGCTAATGGAGTTATAAAATGTCACTACTTTATTCCTTCTCTGTACTCCATTCACTGCCCATTGCACTTGCTGTGCATACATTTTGTTAGAATCATGTAGAAAATATAACATTTGCATTCATGTACCTTATTGATCCAAATGTTGGACAAATCTAATTATGAGAGACAGGTCCTAGCCATTCGTTTATTTAAGGAGAAGAGAATACTGGCTTACCAACAAGGCTACAAATGACCAGTGATCAACACCGTGGAGGAAACTGGTAAACTTGTGCCATCCTGACATTTTGGATAATTTTGGAAGAATAAAATTGGGGTGTTTTACACAGTTATCATCTCTCGATGGGAAAGGGTCTGCTTAAGATGTATTCAGGCTACTGGAAATACAACATGTTAAATTTAGGAACTGCTTAAATAGAACCTATCTGACAGGTAAAGTAGGCTAAGAAATGTCAAAAAGTGTCCTGTTACTTATGGCATAAAACCAATACAGCATTTCATACAAGCATAACAGTCAAACATGGTGGTGGAAGCATGATGACTATGACTGTTTTGCTACTTTCAGGAGCTGGATGACTTGGGATAATTGATGGAACCATGAATTCTGCTCTCTATCAGAAAGTTCTAAAGGAGAATGTCCAGCCGTCAGATTGTGCCCTGAAGCTCAAGTACGCTTCAGTTATGCAGCAGAGCAGTGATCTGCAACATACCAACAATTTCAGCTTTGGCGAAAACTTCTTCACACCACTGTATGTTAGCTTCACCAAGAGATTCAAACTTTAGAAGCATGTGGGACAAAGTCTGAGGCCATGGTTCTGAGCCAGAAAAGGACAGATTGCGTGCTCTGGGTTCGGAACAACTTGCTTCCTCGAGGTCGACCTTGGGTATCTCAGGGTCATGTTCATGAGTGGGGAAAGAGTAGAACAGAAAATTGATGGAAACAAGCAAGATGAAGAAACTGTGGATTAACTATGGCCACAGGCTGTGGGTAGTCACCAAGAATGTGCATACAATGGCAAAAATTACCTTCCTCCAAGGGATGTCCAGATTCACCCTAATGAGCCCACAATGCTCACTGAACTGGTCGTATTGCACGCAAATAGTGATGTCACCATAGCTCCATACCACTTATACCAGTGCTGAGGGCATGAGTACTAGTACTGCAGTATTTTCCAAACAGATGTCAACACTCAAACAAAACCTTCAAAGTTTTTTCCCCCAAAAAATCATCTCTTTTCAAACTGTTGCAACATCTCCCTCTAAAATGATGGTCAAGTCAAACATGATCACACACTCATGTCTTCAACCCAGTGGTAAGCCCCATGGGCGCCAACATGATACCAAAACGCAGCTTGCACTACCGGATGTGACATCACTTTTAGTGTGCGGCACGGTGTTCGAGGGCAAAAAACTTGAGTGAAATGGGCCCATTAGAGATTGTTATGAGTGCTGTCACTTGGGAGGGGCTCATAGTAGAGCTACCGCTCATCCACAGCAAAAGGAGCCAGTTAAGGTGGTTCAGGCATCTAATTACGATGGCTTGAACGTTAGATGTCTGGGGCAGACTCAGGACATTCTGACTTTGGTCTTTACATCCCCCCAGAAGACCTGACACAGTGGCAGGGAGAGGGACATTTAAACGCTACAAGCCAGTGAGTTTGGGAATCACTAATGCCATGAAGACAACATCACCTAATGATGTACACACAAACTTTGAAAGACTTCTTAGACTTCTCAGAAGTAGAAGGGCAGTTTTGATCATGGGAACTGTTTTATCCACCTCAGAGAAAAAAACAACTCGAGCGGGAAAGTGTTAAGATTTTTTTTTTTTTGGTCAAATCTAAAACCACCTCCTCGTCTTCACAGTCTGATTTGGACACTTCCTTAAATGCATGCTAAACAGTGCCCCATTAAACCAGATAGAGGGTTTAATACAAAAGCATTTACAGCAAAGCTTGTTGTGGAGATGATTTTATATACCTCAAACTCAATTAAATGAATGGACAAAAAATGGTGCCTAAAATATCTAGAATATAGCTGTTGCATCCATTACAGGAAAAAAAAAAGGGGGGGGGGCAACATATACACCAGCTTCACTCAGCTGCTAAAAATTTTAAAAAAATAATACAAAATGTGTAATACATTACAGAAAGGGAGGAAATGACATTTAGCTTTTTGAAGCCACTTTCATAAGAAAAAATGGAAGGATATCAGTATTTCAGAGGATATTCCCAGCCATGGTTTGGTCTTTTAACTGTTATTTGGATGTAATCTATCAGTCTGTCTATGGGTCGCAGGAAAACTGGACCGTCATCTTTTCCTCTTTTTGTGGTTGAAAGCAATTCATTGAAAAATAATTATCATTATTATTATTTAAAAAAAGATTCCCAAACAATGAAACAATGACAGCAGATACGTTGGCATGCTTCATGTGCAGCAATATTCAGGATTCCATGCATTATTTTTTTTCCTTTTGAAGGAAAAGCAAACAGAAAACTGTAACACATGAAGACTATTGCATGAAGAAAATAGAACAGGTTGCAGCCTCCAATGCAATTTTTCCAGTTTTGAAATGAGCCAACATCATCATTTCCTTTTTGGCTACAAATGGCAAATGGAAAAATGGGTTGAGATTCAAAGGAGACTGGAATTAAATCCCACAATTATGAAATTACAACATTTTGATGTCCTGTGCATATTAGCCTCATGTTGCGGTGAAGGCAGGGTGCAAATCCTAGCACACTGAATGCTAAAGATAACATTTTGGTGCCTAAGGCCACAGCCTACCAGAATCAGACTCTAAACCCTGCCTCCATAACCAAGGACATACAAAAATACTCCAAAGTGGGAATAATAATAATAATTATAATTATTTTTAGCAACACACTAATTATGGGTGAATGATGTTTATTCAAAATTCCAGTCTTTTTTCTTTTTTACTTTGTTTGTTGTTTACAGTTTTAGTACAAGGAAGAAAAAGTCTTCATTGGAAAATAAATGAATAACTGGTCTGTTTTAAAGTACAATTGTTTGCATAAAACTGACCCAACAACCAAGTATTGGCCAATGACGTCTGTAAATACCATTATATTTCCTGATATCAGACAACAGGGCTAATATCAATTGATACTGACATTCTGCAAGTGTATAAGTAGCCCATGTGAATGTTTAGAGGGAGCGTAACACAAAAATGTAAACTTGGCAGGAGTGCACCTAAAATCAGAAGCTAATTTTAATATTTCATTTGATTGCATCTCTTGTAGAATCAGTGTAAGACAATTATTACAAGACTTCAAAGACTTTACAAAAAAAACAACAACCATAAATAATAATCTGTAGTAGCTCGTTTTACCTGTGACATACAACAAAACTCTATTTTTTTATGTGCCAGGTTGCTGCAACAGAATTTTGCAGGGCATGGGTAACAGATTAAAAAATGCACACACGCCCACACCTACCCATGCCATTTATATTTCAACTGGGTTTAACGGGATTTTTGGAGGGTGTCACCACTGATTTGCTTTACGCCAACAGTGAGCGTTCTATACATTTTCCCTCTCCAAAGAGGGAGGCTTGTTCTCTCTGAGAACCCACACACACAAAAACTCCCCTCCCTTCTCTCCCCTCTCCTCTTCCTGTAGCTATACAACCCCAGCTTTCCACCTTGCCAAACCCTCTGCAGCCTTACACAGTAACCAAACAGCTCTCTCTGAAACTTACAACTCGTTCATCTTTAACGTCCATATATACAAACGCAAAAGGTACACGTTCAAAACACGGTCAGAGGTCAGAGCAGCCAGGGCCAGCGCCCCCTGCGCCTAAAATGCATTTGGCACTGAGACTTGTGGAATATAAAGAAGGAACTGAACCTTCATTCTTTTACTTATGGGACTGACACCCCCACTCCACGTCCTTCAAATAGCCCAAAGGGCTTGTTCCTTCAGAACAGCCGCCACTCCCACACAAACACACACACCCTCCTTGAGGTTCAGAAGCGACTGCAGGAGAGCAGATTTAAGACGTTTAAACGTATGTACTCTGGCAACTTTCCTTTAAACACGTCTAGAAACGCAAGCACCCCTGAAAACTTTTACTTCCACATTAGAGTCACAATAAATGAGAAACATTCAAAAGGGTATCAAAACAAGCAGCTTATTGAGTGAAAGTACGTTAAAAATATATATATATATGTTGGAATTTATTATTTTGAGTGTTTTTGCCCAAATGCGCACGTCGCCAGAAAAAGACTAATTCGTTGCCCCACAGCCTTTGTTTGACAACTGGAGGATTTTAAACATTTACAAAATAATTTCGTAAAATTAGCGTTCGCTCAAACAGCTCGCACGCGCTTGGAAGCTGGAGATGAGCAGATGTTTTTCATAAATATTTAAACACGATCATTTTGCGACATAATTTGGATAATTTAGCTCTGGCTGGCGGACTGCAAGAACAGCCATTTTAAGACAGGGCTTCCATAAATACAGTTTTCCGTCATGTTAACCTTTTCTCATTATTTTTTTTTATTTATTTAAATTTAAAAGAAAAGCACATACACTCTGGAACACGTGATATAGGCCACGGGGCGACCCGGGCGCTGACGAGACCCAA
>VUQG01010000.1:5149-27747 GCA_015106755.1 Etia nguti | reverse complement strand
TTTCTCCGGTTTTTTTTTTTTTTTTTTTTTTTTTTTTTTTTGAGAGCGAGAGGAAACCACGTGGTGTAGTTGGAGTAGGTAGCAAGGAGGAAGGGAGGGGGCATCCCCCTCTCATCCCAGGGTATTCACCAGATGAGCGCGTGTGCGTATGTGCGCGCGCATGGTAACACAAGCCGAGACTCCCAATTTCGTGCTGTCCTCCCTCCGTGCCGTACAGTAGTGGACAACAGTACAGTTTGCGTGTTTTCCTGAGGGGTGGGGGTATGCATCACGATGTAGATGTAGACACCCGCGCTCAGTGCGGACGAATATGGAGAATTGCAGCTAAAAGCTGAGAGTGGACAGCGTGTGAGCGTCTACTTTGTTGGTTTTTATTTTTTGGGGGGGGATAATTTTCCTCCACCCTTCAGTCTAGTGGAAGACCTCGGTGGTCATAGCCGTTTCACATTTAAATAACAAGGCACCGCCCGCTCATTCTACTGCGTAGCACCCCCACCCCTGTTGTTGCTGTTCCCGCCCTCTGGACGGATATGATTTGTGCTAAAGTTAAAGAAGTTGTCCTCGTGACGTTATATAAATGACCTATGGTGAACCTATGGTGGCTGTCTGAAACAGCGGAACGGGGCCTCCATTTTGTTTCAGGGGCCACAAGTGTGCTGTAGTTGGCACTTGGAGGAAACCTCGTTTTCATACGTTGTCACCAATGTCCTTTTCCCCACCAACTGGAACAATGTGTCAGCCATGGCGTTGATGCAGTGCAACCAGGCTGTTGTAGCCAGGCTACAATCTCGTAGTTCGGAGATGACGTCTCGCTTTAAACACTTTACTGTGTTGTAGTTTCCCTGTGGGGTCATGGCTCCCAACAGGCGATACCCAGAGTTAAAATACAGCGGGAACATGGCGCTTTAGCTTCTTCTCCAGCAATTTTTGCACATTTCTCGGTGTAGAGCGCACAGGAAGTGATACTTTGGCGAAGTCGCTCGCTATGCTTCACACACACACACCGCGTGCCCCTCTGGGTGGATGTCTCCTCAAAATGGAGGCAGTGCGTGATGCAGGCCTGCCTCTCCCCCACTCACTCATCACGCTGGAGTTTGACTGCGGATATCGGCTCTGTTCTCTCCAGGTTGTGCCAGTCTCGTCTCATGGTTTTCTGTTTTTGACGACCTTGGAGTTGGCTTTTAAAGGGCCCCCTTTTCTCTGTGCACGAGGTTTGGACTTTTTAGCCATACTTTACACGTCCGGGGGGGGATACGTGGCACTCTGGTGAAGCTTGCTTTGGTTAGAAAATGGCTTCCACTCACAAAATGGATTCAAACCCTCAAAGAGAAATGGAGCTCTTGCCAGTAACTGTTGAATCATCAGGAGTGTTTTTTGGATTTTTTGTTTTGTTTTTTTTTTTACAGGGGAAGACATTAAATCTGAAAAGCACATCACATTTTTTTCTTTCTTTTTTTTTTTTAAAAACTAGGCCTACTGGCTGTATTTTATAACAATATATTTAATCAGTGTCCACTTTTTCCTCCGGGTAGTTTGACATTTAGTTTAGGTGTAGTTTAGTACAGCGATGGTTAAATATATCTGCACTAACATATTCCTTTCAGGACATGAAATCAACAAATGTGTCACCACGTTTTAATTCAAAGTCAGATTAAGTCCACAACTGCAGTCTCAATCACAGACAAACATCAGTCACAAAAACCATTTATTGGACTTTAGCCGAATTTAAAAACAAATGTTAAAGTGCTAACTGTGCCGCAGTGCCTTAGTTTACCTTAACTCAGCAGGAAACTTCACAATAGCCTTGGTGGGGTTTTGTCCTGAGATGGATAAGGCACAAAAGGACACCTCCAACCAACCCCCACCCACACGTCCATTAAAGCTCAGCTGTGATTAAGACCAGGAACTAAAACCTGGCCTTCCATACATGGCTGTTTAAGATTCGGGCATAATCTCATGTTGTTGTTGTGTACCGTTAAAACCGACACCTTTGTACTTTATGGAAATTATTATTGTTTGTTTGGTTGTTATTACTCCTGCTGACGAGGTGAACATTGTTTTTATGAAGTCAAACCTCTAAAATCTAAAATCCAACTTCTAGTTGTGTCGGAGTTAAAATATACTTTTTTAAGTGTGTGTGGAGTTGTTACGTTGTTTAGATAACTCTCAGCCGTCTCGGAGCATATGTCCCCTGTATTCAGTTTTTCATGAAAACTGTAATAGTTTCCTCCTGTGCATACCTGGAGCTGAAGCATCTAAATGAAAATGCAGAGTAATTAAGTTGATGAACTTTGCTGCTAACCACCAGATTCCCCCTACAAATCAACGAATGCCTTCCTTTGTACTCCGAAACTTTCTAAAAACTGTATCACAAGACCCTGTGTGCAGTTGCTCTTCTGTGTGTGTGTTTGTTGGAGGCAGAAGGGTTGATGGGCGGAGATCAAATGCTGTAGAGGAACTGCAGGAGGAGGGGAACAGGCTGAGGAAATGTGAATGAGGAAATCTCTTCTTTTATTTCCTGCCACACTTGTAATGTCAGATCACTGCGTTGCAGGTGATATAGTTGTTCTTCAAAATCACCCGGATGGACAAATAATGATGTTTGATTTTTGGAACTAACTTCGTGAAGATGCATTTCAGAAAGCGCCTGCCTGTATGAAACATTGTACCCTCCAACCACATTCCAGGGGAAGTTCAGTTAGCTGCTGTGTATCCATGATCGTCAGCAGCCTGCCGGCCAAAGATGAATTCCTGTCAGAGCTGAACCATCGCAGGAACCTCGTTCCACTTTGAACCGAAAGTTTAGATCATTTTTATTCAGAATGTACTCTAATTACATTAATTATAACCCTTTAAGTGCAAGGTTAAAATATGAATTATTTTAATCTACTCACTGTTAAAAATCCAAACGTACAGTGTGTGTATGTCTATAAAAGCCCACTCATTCTTCTGTGCCACTGAGCTACTGCGTTTGTTTCCCCAGAGGGAAACCTGTACGTAAGTCAGCTAAACAATCCCAGCTTCACAATCGTGCACGGGCCTAAAAGCTGCAGGTAAACTGTTCGTTAGAGATACAGTAACACGTTGTTGTCTCAGTGTTTCCATGGAAGCCTGAAGAGCAACCAGAGCAGCCCTTCGATAAGTGTTTTTAAGTACGACGTTGTCAGAATAAGGCAAGATGTAAGAACATGGTTATTATTCTACACACAAACCTCTGATAGTGCATGAAGGTTCAGTGTGCTGCAAAATCCCCAAAATGAAGTTTTTTATTATCACTTTAAAACAAAACACACAATCACTGTTCTGAGAGGCTGCAAGGGCATTTATGTCCAAAAAGTACACGAAGAAAAGATGGACTTCTCGCCTTATTCTTTGTGCCCGTTTTAGGCCAGGTGCTCCTCTTTGCAGAGCCTGCAGGTAGGAAACATGTCGTGTTACTTCAGCATCTTTGTGGAGAAAACGTAAAAATAAAAAAAAAGACAAATAAACAACAAGCTGAGAGGAACAGTCCTCATTACTGTAATGATGAGTTTGCTCAGGCAAGAAAAGTCAGGAGAAGAGAGGAGACCTTGTTCAAAATCAAATAATGAGGCCTGAGCTTTTATTTATTTATTTATTTGTCTTTTTTCAGAAATGAGCAACAGCGTTTGACCAAAGATTCCCGTTTTCTCTAAAAAACAACAAGTCAGCTTCGTAGAGCTTGGGCCCTCTGCTTGCCAATTTCCAAATATTGGATACGTAACATTTTTGCTATTAAATGTAAAGAGAGTACGCCCATCTTTAATTCAAACTGTATAATAGTCATTTTGTTTATGTCACATCTGAAGAGTTTCAGTTATGCTTCTTCCACCACTTCCTTCTTAGTGCCTTCACTCTCACTGGGTTAGCAGAGAGCAAACATGCATGTCAGTCATGTGCCACTGCTCTTCCTGTCTGCAGTTCAAAACACATCTATTCAGATGATCTCCATCCTATCTGCTGCACACGCAGAGCCGATGGAGGATGTGCTGCTGCTGCTGGATTGATGAGATCCACCATCAGTGTGCACAGCCTGTACGTTAGTCCGGTTCATCTCAGCCTTTCTCCCCATTACTTCTTCCTCGTGTTGCTTTTTTTATTATTATGACCTGAGACTTACTTTTCAGCTTCTCTGACCTCGTTGCTGTTTGCTGTTGGCTGATTGGGACTGTTACAGTGTAGGAAAGTAAGTCATGTGACCTGCTGGACAGCGAACAGTCTGAACATGTAAATGTGGAAGTACCAGCATTCACACTCTGCACTGTTTGTGTGCACACAGTGGAGTGTAAGTATCTGCTCCATGTGCTTAAACAGCACAGATTTCTTCAGTGTAGTGAAAGCGATACAGATGTGAGCCAAGAGGCAGTCGTTTCATTACAGATGTGCCTCCGCCACCTGCCAACACGTCTGTAATCTAGTCCAGAAACAAATGTTTGCACCTTTAAATATTTGTTTCTGACTGATCTATTCTGGCTAGAAGGCTTTATAATATCAGAAAATTAGAAATGAGAAAATGAAACAAGCATTCAGATGTTAGACGTTTAATCTGAAACTCCAGAGTAACTAAAGCAGTCACAGAAATGAGAATGGGGAAAAGTACACTGTTTTAAATCCTTAGCACTAAAGTCGAGTACATAGTTACTTTCCACCACTTCTATTAAGACCTGCTCTGGTGTTTTCATTTTTCAGCAGCAGCCTCAGAAGCGATCAGACAAAAAGGATATTTTGAAAGGACTCTGATGACGACTGGGCACCCATCATGACCAAAAGCTCCTCATCGGCTGCTAAATGGACCTGGAGGAAACATCCTTCTGCCAGTATTGCTTGCCTCAAGTTTTACCAGCGTCACAAGCACTGAGGGGGAAAAGAGACAAACAAATCAGCAGTATATATTTCTACCATCTTTGCTATGTTGGTTTTTTCTAATTTTTTTTCTATTTACAAACAGGAGGTAGAAAAACAATGTAAGGAATGAAAAGTACTCAACCAGAGAACTGTTTTTAAAAAGATGCTCGATGAAACGTGACAGAAATGTCAAAAAGGCTTCAGGGGAACTGTATCTGGAAAATGTATAAAATGTGCAACATTTTCAGTGGGAAAGAAGGAGAAAGTGCCATTTATAAGCTCATCACTTCTCGTTTTAATTTAATTTGATCATTGATCATTAAGTAAGACAAAAATGACCGCAGGAACATTTTTACTTCATTAGTATTGCTGTAGATTTGATATATATGTGACTGGTCCGTGTGCAGTCACACAAACAAAAAGTTAAAGTTGTTGAAAGCTACAAATAACAGAAAGGAGGAAACTGTCCCAAATGTCTCCTCGTGTTTTGAAGAGATCCCAGTGGAACTGTGGAAAAAAACACAGTTTGAGGTTTGGCTGTCATCGACTTATTTAAGAATGTTTCCTGTCTTAGATCTGTTTTGTTTGTCTGCTTTGTTTTTACAGTATCATACATTGGTGAAGGCCTCGTCCATGTTTTAAGATCCAACTATTTAAATTTTTGCTGTATCTGTGGATTTACCTAATAAAATGGTTTTTTTTTTACAAGATGTTGTACATTTTTTATTTTTAAAAAGGCTTTTTTCCCTTTTTAAAAAAACTCCCAGCAGGGTGGAGTTGTTAAACCACAATCCTCATTTGTAGTGTGACGTTGCTATTAATCTGATGCTTACGTTTTTTGTCAAACATGGCAGATTTGACTATGAAAAAACCCCCCAGAATATTTTTATTTGCCCAAATTGTGCAAAAAACAAACAAACAGATAATTAATATTTCAATATTCAGCAATGCTGAAATAATATTTTGAAATTCTCACAATAGCAGGCTGTCAGTGTTTGCTTCCATTTTTGGAGGTCAAATGTTAACTTTCAAACATGTTTAGGATTTTAAAACCAAATGAAACACCTTATCACACAAGGCTCTCACTTCCTGTTCCGACATGGAAACAGGATGTTCTTTCTGCCACTAAGAGAAGCATCATCATCGGGAGGATGACAAATCCTTTGTGTTCGAGTGAAATCTTGTTTCTTCGTTTCAAGGAAAAACAAATGCATGTATAATTTTGTGTGTATCCGTACATACAAATGTATGCAAGTGTACCTGAAACTTTACTGAAATAATAAGTGAAATGACTGAAGATGTTCTGTATATACCAAAGCAAGATTTGCAGTACAGTAGCAAACGCTGTATTATCTGTGCACGGGGGACTGAATAAAGACTGTTTCATTGTGGAATGAATGAAAAGTACAGACCTGTGTGTGTGCACACCGGAGCTGGAACACATCTGCACCATGTGCATGTCTCACTGATGTCTGAGAAGTGTACAGCTGCTATAAGCGATGTGAAGTATTGTATTTGTACAACCGAGCAGAGTGAGCTTTACAGAGCTGCAGAGTCAAACAGAAAGTTTTCACACAGCAGCTGGGAAAAGATTGTACAGAGGAAAACAGACGTGCATCAAACCCCAAAGTTAATACAACTTAACTAACTTTGTTAAAGCTGAATGGGAAGCCGTGTGAATTCATGAGTAAACAGCATGTCGCCTGAGAGCACTTCACTGAAGCCTTTTCAACGACACAAACGGGAAAATGAATTTCTATGTGAAATGAGATGAAAGCATTGATCGCGAATCACAACTCCGTGTGAAGTAGCACGATCAACATCCACATTTTTACGATGAATCAACTAACTGCCTTTGGTCAAATAAAAAGAGACATTTAAATGACTGGTTAGATTTTAGTTAATATGAAATAGGTTAAACGGGGGGAAATGCGCTTTGATTTCAATCTTTTCATTTAAGATCTGGAGCCCTCGTGCATCTCGGATCCTAGATCAAACAGCGTGTTGTCATTATGGTCGGACAGGATTGGATGACCGAATATAAAAAAAAAAAAAGGAAGGGAATTTAACTGTTTGTGTATCGGACTCACCGGCTACGACCTCGATCAGAATAATAGTCTAATATCCGTCACGCAGTGGACATCGAGAAGACCCGGGGGCGAGACCTTTGAGCAAGCACACAAAATGGAGGGGGAGGGGGGGGGTTCCTCTCTGAAGAACCCGCTGATTTGAAGAAACAAAAAAGCCATGACGACTGAATTACCCTGTCCACTGAAAACGAGGCGGGATAACGTAGTAAGAACAATTTCATGAACGGAAATGGGCGTTTTTGTGGAGCTGCATGGAGCTTTTTGCAGTGGGCTATTGTTTGAAAATGTTGTGTTTACAATTAGCATGAAGTAGCATCAAGATTTAGAAGTCAGCTCTGAAAAATGAAAGAAATGAAAGCAGCACATGGATGTAGGCGGAACTATGTACTCTCTAAAACTGTTATTCTTAAGTCAACTTCCTTTTTATCCTTACAATTCCTTTAGACAAGAATCTTACCGCCTCATATGCTGTACTAACATTTTATTTATTTATTTATTTTAATCTCACACTGCCGCATTTAAATCTTGTCAATGAAGCCTAAAATGACATAAGCTTTTTGTTCTGCTTGTGATTAGTGGTTGCAAAGTAAAACAGCCCACAGTAAATTTGCCTGCATGCGGCTTCTGTCCTCCTCTCCGGGCCATTACCGCCACCAAGCGGCTGACTCAGGCCGCTGCACCGTGGCGTTAGGCCTGAAAGAGGAAGTCGAGGCCTTCAGCCGGGAGGCCTGCCGAGACGCAACAGTCTCAACCAAGTAATGCAGAAACGTAATCATTAGCTTGAAACAAACTACATAAAAAACTTTTTACTTCGTGAAACATATTTAAATAATGACTTTTGATTTTTCATTTTTTTAAAAGGCCATTTTCGGCGGTCATGTTTCGTCGTTATTAAATGGATTACTTATAGAAAATATTATGTAGATTATTATCACGCGTTAAATAAGTTATTTTATAAAATTTATAACATTTAATTTGTAACAACAAACTCATATTCAACGCATATTTCAATTTTTTGTTAAATAAACAAAGAAAACACGTTTCTGACTCGTTTAACGCACCAACACAGCTGCTAACATTACACGCCCTCTTTTGTACATCATTGGCTGCCGGGGTCAGGTATGGCACGCCGGTCTGTAGGTGAGTCAGCGAAAAGGGGACCATTTGGAGCCGTTTATAGCCGGGAGTCGGATCCACCGAGGCCCACACACGCTGAAAAATCCGAGCCTGGCCATCGAAACGGCAAACGATTTTTCATCAATGACCAGCGTTCATATCGAGCAAACGCTCCATCCACTGACGAGTGGAAATTAATTCACTGCCACCCGCGCCGGAGTGTCGCGCTGCGGGAAAGTTCACAGACTACAGGAGGTCCAACAAGGACGCGCGACCGGCTCATTCATTTCTTCAACAGATGGAATACAATGCGCGTTCCCGGTATGTGCACGCAGTCTTATACACTATATGAACAGATCAGACTTAAACTGACGACACCTGCAGATCTTAGACTGACATAATAAACCAAATCTTTTCCCACATTATAAATATTTCATCTCTTAAGGTAAGGCTTCCCGGTTTTCGATTGATTACGTTTATGATTGTGATTATTCGATTAAAAGATGTCGCTGCAGTGTAAACGCTCACGTCCCTGTTGTACAACTTTAGCCTGTAACTACAGGTCTGTGGCATTTTTCAATGACATTAAAAAGTAATTACTTTTACGACCAAGGCATTTAATTACTCTCCATTTAAATGATCAGCTCCCCCCTCCCTTTGTTTTTAGAATTCAGTATATTAAAAAAATTACAAATTCCTCCAAGTAACGTAACGTCATTCCCTCCGAGTACAGCGGTCTTTTATCACGTGGGTTCAGTCCTGACTGACTGGAACCTTTGACGTTAGCATGTATTCTATTTTTAAAACAGCTTTTGCCTACGAAAAGCTAAGTGCAAACATCCCAAAGTGTCCATTACTTCATATGAGGCAAAAAGTGTAGGAAAGAGTTTAAGTTTGAAGCACCTTACCATTCAATGATTTTCTTTTCTTATACTTATCAGACTAACATTCAGGCTGCACTGTGCCGTTTGTTTTCACATTGATCTGGGAAGAAAATCCAGGTGATAAACTTGGACAAGAATGACATGGAATATTGAACCGTTATATGAACATTCATAGATTTAGCATAAGGACTTTCTGACTAAGTCAAATTCGCACCTTTGTGGCTTAACAGCTAAACTACAGACACTTACCTGAAGACCATTTGTCATGTGATCATGTCCATGCAGAAGACCAGGCTTCTTCATCTGATCAGCCATTCATTCAAAAAGTTCACTTTTATTTGGATTAAAAATATAAATCAGTGCTTTGGGTGCATTTCGGCCAGTAATGTAATGTGATGAGCAAACAGATGTGAGAAAGAGCTACACATTTCACACGATTTGTTTGCTCTGTTCTCCTTTCCTCTCCCATAATTCAGAAAATAAACATGCCAAATCCATAAACTCATCATTAAAAAGTTTACGGAGGTCACAGAACAAGAAAAACATAAGTGCTGTTTTTCCACGGACGTCTCTAGAATCAGAATAACAGGCCCCTGCTGGGTATTACAAAGAGTACAGGTTTAACCTCTGAAAATTTCAAACCTAAAAATCCCCCTAAATGCATTTAAATTAACCCACATCGTGCAAATATACACACCCCTGCATAGGTCACTAAGGAAACACAGTGGACTGGACTGATGTTAAACAGCAGCATACTACTACTACCTCGTTTACATCAGGGGTCCGATCCTCGGGTCCCATTTTGCTCATGTGTGGACTATGATGATAATGATGAAAAGATGCGTTTCACCCACAGGTTAAACTTACTTATTCTGCAATTGTAGCTGCATCACAGTCTTCAGCAGGGGTTGGTATTTCTGTGACACAGAATTTAATACTTTCCAAAACTCCAGGCACCTTTTAGACTGCGTCAAGTTGAGGGTGACCGGTGTGATTGTGATCTCTCAACACCTGCTGTTGAGCAAAACAGAAATTCTACTTCCAAGTCAAATATCTACATCTAAGTCCTCTCTGTGAGAAGAGCAGCACTGATGGTGATAATAATAAAACATTTTATTTGTATAGCACTTTTCTAAATACTCAAAGACACTTTACAAGGATAGAGAAAGCAACAATGAAAACATATGAATAAAAATAGAAACAACTTTAAAAAGAGAAAATACAATGTCAGTAGAACTGTGGGTATTTCGATGAACACCATGTTAGAGAGAGATAATCTAACAGAACTACATACTGGAGCCGTTATTTCACTGTCAGATTGGACTAAATTCTTATTAACTTGGCCTGAAGTGACTGGCTGCTTAATGAAATCTAGGTTTTAACTAAACCCTGGGATTAGTGAGAGTCAGGCGGTGTCTGGTGTGCGTTTGATTTTTACTACAGGAGTGGAGATGGGTGGGAGCCACGGGGCTTGAACCAGGCCCGGTGTGACTGCTAAGTCACTGGTGATGGCGTGAGTGAGTGGTGGTGGGAGGGGGTGCGATGTAAGGCAATGTCACATCTTTACAGCAGACACAGCTCTTGGTAGAGGGGTGGAAGTGAGACAGTGATAATTATACAGCACTTCTTCAAATGCTTCAAAGTGAAAGGAACAAACCTCGTAACAGTCAGTTTGGAACAAAAGGGATGGAGACTCGCTCTGTTATCTTCTAGATTTGATTCCCAGCCAACATATTATTAAAACTACAATAACCACAAACCACCAGTCAGATGCAAGTTTAGAAAAAATGTGAGCTTTCAGTTGTGTGTTAAAAGAACAGCGCCCCCGACTGTCCTTGTTCGGTGGCTTCAGTCTCCACAGCACACCTGAGCCGAACGGGCAGGAACAGGGTGAAATGGGGTTTTTTGCAGAAATGTTTCTTTTGTGGTCCTTGCTGAGAGAACGGAATTCATTACACCTCTTAACGCACAATATACACAATGTTCATTCTGGAGCATGTCCAAGGGGCGGGTGAAAAAAAACAAATAATACAAAAAAAAACTGTTCATGTTTCCCCCGTCCTTTCTTTTTCCAGAAACCTCATTGGATGAGAAAAAAAAAGAGGGTGTCATGTTCAAAACCTTTAACAATTATTTTTACAACTTGGCGCCAGGAATCCATTGTCATTCATGGGTTTGGAACACACTCTTAATAAAAATAGGCTTCATTTAACATACGGAAAAGGTGGTGGGGAGACACTACTCATAATGGGAAGGATAAATATTTCATAACTAGGGTGGTAGAGGAGGACGAGGGAGATAAATTCTTAGTGAGGACAGATTAGGAGACAGACATTTTAACTTATATCCAGTACATGGCATAGATCATACATGAGGGTCAAGGCAACACATCGTTTTAAACCTAACTACTCAGTAATCAATCTCAACTAGTTCTCAACGGTGCCCTCCCCCAATCCCAAACAACGTTCCAGAGGAGGACTGAAGGAAAAGGCAGGCGTCCGGCAGTCGTCCGTCCTTGACGCTGGATCTGAGAGGGTCGGGGTGGAGAAGGAGGGTGTGTGGTCATAGATGTGACGCGAACAGGGAGGTGTTGGGTCCCCAGGTGTCTCATTGGTTGTAGAGGGAGCGCTGTTCCCAGGGCATGGCCTGGATGGTGCGTGGCACGGGGGAGGGCTTGAGTGTGGGCGCTCCGTTCGGATGAAGGGAGTGGCCGATGGGGTTGATGGTGGTGAGGGGTCGCTGGGGGGGCAGAGAGAAAGTGTCCTGGTGCTTCGGCTGGAGAGGGAGAGGGAGGTGGAGGTGGAGAGACAAAGAATTGTGTCACCGGTGCAGATAAAGAGTCAGTGGATAAAATAAAACGACAGTCATGAATAATGCAGTGGAGAAGCTGAGATGGACGAGGAGAAGGCAAAAGGAAAAAAAGTCACAGCGATGCATGAACAGTGGAAAAAGCTGCTGCAAGGGCACAAAACACAAAATGCAATGACGGTGCAAAGCTGCAACACAACACCTGACTGCTGTGATATGTATCGTCCCTTCTTACTCAAGTGGAATTAAACCGTCAGGGCACAATAACTCGTACTGAGAGGTGAACTCCATTTTTGACTTGCTGTGGGGATGTGCACGAGTGGACACGCTACACAGAAGGAAACGGGCAACGGTTCCCAACTGATTTAATGACTAGACTTTAGTTTTTGGTCTACAGTGTTTCTAATTTTCGTTAGTTTTCACACTAACTTTGTTTGTTTTAGTTTACCATTAAAAAATCTTTAGTTATTTCACTGTTAGCTTTACTTCATCAACCATCATACAGGTGATACTAGAACAAGAGCCAGTATTAAATAAACTTCGGTCAGTCCTGTTGATGTTATCGTTTTTATAAACAGCGTGTTGAAACACTCGACCACACCATGAAAGACTAAGCCTGGACAATCTAATAAAATAATGGCACCAAAGTGGAATGGTGGTTAGAAGAAGGCTCTGGGTTCAAATCCTACAGTCTTCAGCAAGTTTTCTCATTTCTTTAAATAACATGAAAAATTATAGCAGCATAAATATTTTAAATACTCCACTCTTATTTGTATGCCTTGTTTAGAAGAACTAGTCAGAATATTTACCAGATAGAAGGAATTTATTCTTTTCATCATAAACTACTCCATAGAAGGAAAACCTTTAAATTTGACTAGATGATTATTAATTCTGATACTTGTGTTTAGCACAAACAATGTGACATAAAGAACTTTTCTGTTTTCATTTACAAGAGGAGTGTTATGGAAGCAAGCACATTTATTAATAGGGCCACTGGTTCTTTATAATCAGCTAAGAAACAATGGCTTTCTCTGGAACAAGGGTGTACAAGGAGATATATATATATATATATATATATATATATATATATAAGGATTTGTTCTCTTTAATGTACTTTAATCATGCACAGATTACATTTAAGACAAGCCAGTTTTTTGTTTTTTTTTAAATTCTGAGCTGCTGCTCAGTGAGGCTTGAACTTGAACCTTTAGCCACTAATGCAGCACCGCTGAGCAGCTGACAGAGCAGATGTAGTACTGTACTGCTTTTAAAAGGTTTTCTACACAATCACTTAACAAAAATGAGTTTTTACACTATCTTTCTGCCTTTTATTCACAGGCTCTGTCTGTCTGACCTGGAGCGTGTTCCTCCAGGGTTTTTAGAAGTGTTTGCAATTACAACAGATCTATGTCACAGATGTCCAACTTTTTTAAACTTTGTTTTAGACTGCTGTATGAACATGGATGTCAGAGATAAGTTCATAAATAAGTTTCAGTATGTGATGGTGTAAAGCCTTAAATACAACATGGAAATGTGCAACACAAGCTCACAGGGTGACTGGTGTGAAAGAGGAAAAGGCACAGCCCCAGGAAACTAATGTTAGAGAGCCTCATACCGCCAGTGAAGATCCACAGGTCAAAGCCCACGACAAAGGAACACCTTAGCAGTCACATTTTTGTCTGTTTTCTTTGCTGGCTGACTAATTGAAAAATGAAATTCCTACCATAATTGCAGGCCGTTAGTAATAAACATCCTTCTTATGGAATGTCAGTATTTGATTCAATACAATCATAAACGTTTAATTTAAAGCCAGGACTGCTGCTCAGATGGGCTTATTAGTAGACTACCAATGGCTAGCTGACTACAAAGGACATGGGAGAAGAGCCATCAGCACTAAACTGGTTTTATTGTGTATAACCAAGCAATGACTGAATCCCTTATTGTTAGACATACTGACATGATCCCAGGCAGCATTACTATAAAGACCAAGATGATAACACTAACATGTAGTATAATAATACACTAGAATGGTTAGAAATTTATTCAGTGAATCACTGCCTGTGTACATAATTTTACAGACTGTGGAACTACTTGGATTCTTTTAATAATTTTCCTTAAATTAGAAAGGTTAAAATTTCACATTCTAACCTAAGCTACAAGTGACCACGTTGAGCAGAGGGTCAGCTAAAGGTGAGCTCTAAATCACATCCTGTACAGTTATGAAGGGGGAAGCTATTCACAGACGCCCAAATCATCTTTGTACCATGTTGTAAACTTGTTCATTTCATATCTGAGGTTGAGCATTCTAACACGGGACTCACTCATCATTGGCTAAAGACGTGAGAACTTCTTCCTGTTACCCAGTAATGTACTCTAAAAGCCTACAGTCGTTCTGTTCGGACAGCGCTTTAAGATCCAGTGTGGGTCACAGATTCGCAACTACAGAACTTCCACAGTGTGAGCACTTCACAGAGAGTGGACACTGAAGGGGACAGCATCTCGTAGTCTGGCTCAGTGGTATCTGTGTGCAGTTCTGCTTTTAGACTACAACCAACAGAGCTGAAAATGACACGTACAGTTAACGGACACTAATTTGGCTTCGTGCAGACAGACTCGCCACTCTGCTGGTCCACTTCACTTTGCAAAGAGGAAGCCACGAACTTGCCATCTTTATCATGGCAGAAACTAATTTCTGTCTCCGTGTCCTAACACTTTATTGCAAACAGTAAACTAAAAGCCAAAAGATTTAGTTTACTGCCAACAGCATCTTAGAGATGAACCTGTTCCCAATAGAGAAAATATTTGTCTGTGACTTTGTCAAGAGTGAGAAAGACCTGTGAGGAGAAGCTCCTGGTAGAGAGAGCATTATAGCATTAGTCTCTCTCTCCTGGTGTTATTAGGCAAGAGAGGAAAGGCAGCTAGCCAGCAGAAAGCAAACAGCGAGTGTGTGGCGGTGCTCTCTCATACCATGGGGTTGGCGCTCAGCCTAGTGTATCCCGAGCTCATCTCCTTTACCTCAGGCACCAGGGGCTGAAGAAGGGAGTAGGAGGAGGACGGGGTAGCGCTGGACGAGGAGACGTGTTTATTGGAGGACGAGCTCCTCATGTTCTGCTGGCTGCCCTGAGAGGACACCGAGCTGGGGCGGCCCTGCTGAGACACAAAGAAAGCTCGACGTAAACTCAGACAACAACAGAGCTACGAAGGAACAATCGTTCACCAGAGCTCCTCCTGACAATACCTGGTGGGGGTCAGGCACAGGCTGACTAGCCACGCCCCCACCCTGCCCTCCTTGGGACATTGGTGAGACGCAGTGAGAGGGGAGAGGTTCCTGCTGGCCATGTCCGCCATGCGGTTGCATCATGGAGTTAGCATTATTCTGCTGCTGTTGCTGTTGTTGTTGCTGGCGACGAGGTGTAGCTGAGAAGTTGGAGCGACGACCGCTGGACTGAATGGAAGCAAGGGTAGGAGAGAAAGACACAAGAAAGGGTGAGTTTATCTGTCATTAGATACGCTGTTAAACAGAAGAGGTGACAGATGAATGTGATGTTACTGTCGAGGTTTTTTTAATCAAACCTCTTGTGCTGTTCAGACCTAATTCTTCCACATCTATCTCACACCTTTCACTGCCCTGTCTAAACCTATTAATATGATGAGGATGAAGTGGTAAATTTACACACACATACCCACGCACGCACAAACATATACACGTGCACACACACACACACACACACACACACTCACAGAAATCCAGTATTTCTATTAAGGTTGCCGCTCCTAAAACGGGACAGTCAACTCCAATCTCGTCTCTGTCATTTAATCACGGAAGACACCGCCGTCTCATCATGCCGTCCTCCAAACCCTGACAGCGTCGGGACTTCTGCTGACATTAATTTACACCTAACATGCTCTCTGACGTCTTCCCTGAGCAGCACATAAATACCTCTCACCCATACCTTTGCCTCATCATACCTCTCATAGTACGAGGTATTTATGGGAATTTGTGGTTGGTTGGTTTCTTCTTCTCGTCTTTATGCATATCCATCATATTTACTTTTGTCTGCCAATGATCACGAGATGCGACGCTAATGAAAATCAGTATATAAAATAATGTATATATTATATACAGTACATATATAAAATAATGTATGAGACTCGGGCAGTATTAAAGTATGTTTGAGTATTTAGAAATACAGACACTAATTTGTTTTTAATAATGAGATATTAAAATGTAGCATTGGGATTCTGTGTTGTGCTGCCATGGCAACAGTAAGTACAAACAAAGAGTAACTGTTGCACTGAATTTAGCCCAGTTGATAAAGGTGAGCCAGTCAGGAACAAAGCTGTGTGACTTCAACCCGCTGACGTCCGGTGCTCCAGCAGCTGTCTTCGGCTTTAACAGCCAGATTTTTCCTGAGCTGCTGATTTTCTCATCGGTATCAGAAATGTAAATCGACACGACTGAGCTTGTCTGAAAGCTTAATGTAGCCTGTGCTAAATTACAGTACAGGCTACATACAATACTTAATTCTTGAGCTTCAAATATTCAAAATATGTCCTTCCACAGCAGGAAAACCACATGTGTAATCAATACCATTAAGAGCTGCAAAGCACTAGAGATTAATGCACTGATAGAGTGTTTTCACAAACGCTCAGATTTAGTCCATTTAAACCAAAGTCTGGACTGTGTTTGACTTTGATGCTATTCATTTGTGCAAACAGACAGTTTCAATTCCAGGTGTGGACCAAAACAACCACAGCGCGACCCTTTGGTGGTCTCAGCCCTGTTCAAACAAACTCTAGAACAGTGATGTTGCCTTGATGGTGAAAACACGATCCGACCTCAACCCAACTACTAGTTATGGTAGCTGGATGCAGCAGATGTCCAGCACACTCTGCCTTAAAAATTGCCCAGTAAGTAAATTAGGAGCCATCCACTAGTCCACAATTCAACACCTACTTCCTGTATTTACTTTTTTCTGCACACACCTCAGACACATCAGGCAGACTGAACATCCTGATGTGGTTCACCTGCTGTTTTCTGCATATGAAAAGAAACCAAACCGTGGGAAAGTACACAAACACATCAACTGATTCATATGGTGTTATTTTTGTGCCTCTATTCTGAGCGCACGTAAAAAAAAAAAAAAATTTGCTAGCGCAAATGTTGCATTTTGAGGAGAAAATTATTTTAAGAGAAGAAAAGTTTAATTTGAGCAAACAAAATTCATTTCTGCATGCAAGAAATGTATTTCAGTGTTTGTGATTATCCACATACACACACAATAACAGCCCCTCTCGCTCAGTTGCTGCCATTTGCTCTTGCTCAGATCTCTGCTCTGTGTACTGACAGACATCTGCAGACCTGCTCTCAATGTAGCTAAATCCAGTGGAGTGGTTTGGTTTAAACCAGATTAAAACCAACAATGGTCTTAAAAAATTGTATATTTAAAAAATAAAATAATTAAACATACTAACTGAAAATGGATTTAGATACATTCTGGACCGTGTTTCCGGAATGCAGTAGCTAGCGACCTGATTGGAGACCATAACAGCCAATCAGAATTTTTGCATCCAAGTCTGTGATTGGTTGGTTTTGTGGCACACTTATAACGGTGTGCAGAGAGTTGAGCGCACATGGAGCAGAGATGTTGTGAGCAGGAACGACACACTGAGAGCAGGTCCGCAGATGTCTGTCAGCACACAGAGCAGAGATCTGAGCGAGAGCAAATCCCAACAACTGAGTGAGAGGGGCTGTTATTGTGTGTGTATATGGATAATAGCAAACACTGAAATACATTTCTTACACGCAGAAATGAATTTTGTTCACTCAACTTAAACTTTTCTTCGCTCAAAATAATTTTCTCCTCAAAATGCAACATTTGCGCTTGCAATTTTTTTTTTTATGTGCGCTCAGAATAGAGGCACAAACATAACGCCATAGAGAAGGAATTGACCACACCTGCCCATGAAATAGCCATTGAGTCAATTGTCCAATTACTTTTGGTCCCTTTGAAAAGAGGGTAGCACATGTTAAGGAGCTGAAACTCCTAAACCCTTCATCCAGTTTAAATGTGGATTGTGAAATGTTGTTCAGTAATATAAAGTTTTGATTCCAGTGTTGAATGTGAAAATCTGTTATAAAATGAAGCCTTACTGATAAAGTAGAGGAGAATACCATAGCAAATGAAAGGAAAAAACAATGTAGGGTGACACAACTGAATTTATTAATATGAAGCTACCAAACAACCCATTCGTCATTTAATGTTACTGCCCTTGCCCCACATTTCCCCTGTAGATGGAATGCAACATCAGCATCCATGTTCCCACAGTCTATCTGTAACCTAACTAGATGGTTTAATCAATTCCACCGAAGGCTGCAAGTTTAGTTGTGATTAATGTGTTAATCAGAGATACAAGAGAAACCACCTCTTCTGGACAAGGCTTAATAAGTCTTACAGACTGCTCCCAGTGCAAGAATTTCACTCTGTTGCAAGGTATGCTTCAAAAGTAGTGTTATAGCTAATGATAATGTTTAACACTGTCCCAGAATAAGCACCACTTTAAATTGTGGGAAAAAAACCAACTTGTGGTTCCTATAATGGCTGCTGCTAAAAACAGATTTTTTTTAAGAAATTGGTGTAAAATGTTCAAATCAAATATTCCCACAGGCCTTGTTGAAACTGATGTTACAGAATCACCCCTTGTCCCATAAAGAGTGTAATATAGTTCCTCTAGAAAGTGTCTACTGTGTGCCTCAAAAGAAAATGCAAATGTGCAAAGGAGCAGATGAAAAGGGTGACTGTGAAAGTACATTTTATGGTTCAGTTAAGTTTTAATGTAAAATCTGGTCAAGCAATATGTGATTTTGTAAAATAAAGTCTTCTCTTCTGTGTCAGTAGAGCAGGACAAGCCTATTCATCTGTTAGATGTGACAAATTACAATTTCAGGTTTGGAATCTTTTTGAGGAAAATTACAATAGGAACAAAAGCTGGTTATCAGTCCCTTGGCTACAGGAATAGCAATCATCTGAAACTGATTTTTCCCCCTTTGACTATAAGCACAGATTAAGAGAGTGATATGCTTTCATGGTGTTTAAAATCACTGCTCTGGCTTTGATCTGGGTTTTGGCCTATTTGTGTCATTATGCATGTGAACATAATAATCTGTTTAGAAGAACCGTGATAAAGTTCAGTTTTAGGTAAATTAAAAGTCCTTTTTCAGTAAGTCAGTCCTTTTAAAGCTTTCCTTGTAAAGAATACATGCCATCATCGTGCCTGAGTGAGTTTCCCCCGGACAGTTCAAACATGTGTATTAATAAAAACTTCCACAATGAAAAACAGTGTGAATGTTTTTCTCTGTATATGCACATAGCCTTATGATAAAGAGTTGTAATAAGAATGGCACTGGTAAAGTGATGGATAAATTATTCTTAAGAGTACTGGATAAGATAAGAAGGAAACGCAAATTCCTGACGGCTTCTCTGAGAAGCATATCCAATCCTGAAAATGCATATACAGTAAACTGTTGGTTGCCTTAAGACTTTAGAGCAGTCTACTACAAACACCTGGAAACCTACTGGAGGGATGGAACAGTATTTTTCCAAAAGAAATTTAGTCCTTTGCTATATTGAACAGTAAGTAAGTAAAGTAAGTGAAATTTTACACATATAGCATCATTCAAGGTAAACATCGCAGAGCTCCACAACAAAATGCCAGAACATAAAAACGAAAGTTTGCACAGAGTCCACAGTCCACAGATCTGAGAGGGAGAGACTTTCAGAGCCTGGAGGGCACTGTTGAAAAGCTCTGTCTCCTTCAGTTTTCAGCCTTTTATGCTGCACAACCAGCAAACCCTGATTGGGATGGGGAATTGACAAGAATGTAGCTATTCCAATTCCATTATCGCTATCACTTATCGATTCGATGCCTTATCGATTCTCATTGGGTTCTCATTGGCTCCACTTTGAGAGTCACCACCATCGTTAAGAAGCATATCAAAGCCATTACAGATTAGTTGCAGATTAATTGTGTGCTGTGTGGTCAAATTTTTGTGAATGTTGGAGGCATTTCCCCCTCTTTGTTGTGAGCAATGTTGGGGTCATTACTCAAAAAAGTAATTATTACACATATTAAACAGAGCACTTTTCTTAAAAGTAATACAGTACATTATTTAATTACTCACAGGAGAAGGTAATTCATTGTTTATAATAAAAGCCTATAAAGGGGATTCTGAGGTTTTTCCTGTTGGTATGATACATTATGTGGTGATTATAAGCAGGAGCTAATAAAGGGGTTCACAACATCAAAATATATAATACAGCAGTGTCTGCGCAATTACAAACCAAAGTCAGCTCTGGGCTCCTCTCACTGTCACTGAGGAAGATTTTTTTTTCTTTGCTTCCATCTGCGGTCTTATCTCATTTAATTTTCATTTGGTATCCTTATCAAAGCTTGTAAAATACAGCTGAAATATGAGTCAAATGACCGCTTTGAACCTAAACAAAACTTTCATTTAGTTGTTTTTCAACTTGTAACAATGGGTGCAAGTTGGAGAAACAGAGATTTGTCTTCAGCTTTGGTCCCAGACACCATCTTAACACTCCATCTACCTTTAATGCATTCAAGCCATGTTTTTCAGGCGTCTGTCTTACAGAAGCATGATAGGAAGATAAGCCTTAATTTGTATCAATATATCTGTCTAGACCTGCAAGTAGTTTTCAGGCATCAAGTCTGTTTGCTTCTGACTTATGCACATACCTCAGTTGTGTCTGGGTTAGGCTGTGGACACAAATATGTCATAACACAGCAGTGTTGATGCTGCGAGTTGCTCAGCTTTGGAGATTTCATCTGTGGAAATGTTTGCCTTCTGTTCATGGAAGTACATGCCACTCAACGTGTGGTGTGTAAAGCTCCCGGAAATATATTTGAAAAACTCAAAAGCAATGCCTGTCTCCAGAGACATGACCAATATACTCAAAGTTTTACATAGAATTTCTCCTGTTTACATTTGCCACTGAAAGAAGTGTGCACCAAGCTAACATTACAGCTTTACCGCTGAAGGGGGGTGCCGCGAATGTACGCATCCTGTAAGACTGTCACTATAATCAAGGGGTTTTTTTTCTTTTCTGTAAAACAAATGATATTACTTTGGGAAACTGCTCACAGGACAGTTTGCTTTAGTAACAGGAATGACTATAGGTACACTCAAAATAAGGTGCACAGCTCTAGACTGGATGTTGCTTTGTGTAAATCTACGTCTAGTGTAGAGTCTATTCAGATCAAAATAACCAAGATTCATAAAAAAGTACTACAGACCAAATGGAAGAAAAACCCTACTTGGGGTGAATTGTTCCTTTAATTGTGCTAACTGGCTGGGGATTGAAGCTGCTGCCTTTTTGCTGTTGATATGGTGCTTACACTTCAAGGCCTGTGTCGAAAAGGTGGACTCCCATTAATGGGAATGGGATCCCAAGATACATGAACTTGGGGCATCAACTTGTTCTGCACAAAAAGTGCAATCCAATTCAGAAACGCTGTTTCATTTTAATACATAGGCTTTCAAGTATGCCAAGACACATGGGTGCTTGCAGAAAAGGACACAAAGAGACAAGAAATACAAGGAGATACAAATAATATCTTACTCTCACAGCAAAGCTTTGTTGGAACACCATAATAGGCACATGGACAAACACCACACACAGACGCACACGCACACAGATATTCATAAAGCCATGATTGATAGTGATAAGTATTCAATTAGTCCTGCATTATGTGGCTTTGGAGTTCAGCGCTGACTGGAGACAGATAGGATTTTCAGCTTTGCTTCTCAGCATAAAGTATGATATTAGCTATTGAAAGAAGAATGAATCTGTACAAACGTAGTGTCCACAGAGATGCCGCTGGACTGATTGTGTGATACAATGCGGTTCCTTTACAAAGGACGCACACATGGGTGCACTCGTGGATTTACATCATAAAAACACTTGGCAAAAAAAAAAAAAAAGAGCCAAATTTGTCTGTTTGTCTGCAGAGAAACAGGTGTGAGTAAAGAAAGACTGACTTACACTGGGAATCACACACATACACACTCACCCCACACACTTCCATGCCTCTTGAATTTGTATGCTAGCGGGGCCACAATTGAGAGGCGATAACAAATCTCATTTCCGCCATGTTTGCCAAGTTTCCAGACAGCATTTGTCTCCTGGCTGAATGTGGTGAGTGGGATCTGAGTAGAGTAAACAAGGGCACAGATATCCTCGTCTGATAGAATCCACCACTCTCCACCGGCTTCCAACACACCATCTCGAGGACTGGACAAAACACTTCTTTTTCAGAGCTGGCTGCAAGACAAGGCTTTGGATTGTAGTTGAACGGATACCAACAAAAATCTGTCTGCAGTCTTGTAAGGGGCTTACAGCATTTGCAGATTCTACTAAAGACACAAACTCATGCTAGCATTCGAGAGGCAACGGGCAAAACACTCCTATAGAGTCCTGCAGGAATGGGTCCCCTAACCCAGGAATAAGGTAGCATGGTTATTTTTGTTTCTGTTTTTTTCATCTTTTGACTTTGGAACAGATGTTTAAAATTAAGCCTTTTTTCACTTTTGTTTTACAAAATTCAACAATAAATCACTAAATACATTCCCCATGAAAAGTACAAAACATGACAATAAGAAGTCTGTATGTAATATGCCTCTGCTCACTTATTGACCGGTCCTTTAAGGTTTTCAGCATAACGATAAATGATTGCAGATGTTTTTTTTGGGGGGGGGGTTGTGCTAAAAGACTTAAAAGCACAATTTATAAGGTTAGAATGATGACAGACTTTGCTG